>CM068751.1:1528157-1829916 GCA_035084275.1 Hydrolagus colliei | reverse complement strand
TTCCCTCACACCTACACACCCTCCCTCCCTCCCTCCCTCCCTCATACCTACACACCCTCCCTCCCTCCCTCACCTACACACGCTACCCTCCCACACACCTACACACTCACCTATACAGTCTACTCTCCCACACACATACACACTCCTATGTATTGTAATAATTAATTGCAGGTTAGGAAGCCCCCCCTCCCCCCCCGAAAATATACAGTTCGTCAAATACCATTGGCTGTCGGGACCTGTCACTGTGTGTGTATCTGTGTATATGCTTCAGTGTGTCTGTGAGACACGTTCTTGTCTCAATCTAACTGCATGAGTCTGTGAATGCGTTTATCGGTTTAAGTCTTTGCTCTCCAATAATCCATTCTAATAACTGATGATTGGCTGCTCCCTCTCTCACTGCTCAGAATGTAAAGCCATTTGCTCATGTGGAGCTAAGCACATGTCTGGTGTGGATATTGAATGAATATTTAGTCAACACCCCTGCCTCCCAACACCATCACTCCCCCCCTCCCTCCCAACACCATCACTCCCCCCCCCTCCCTCCCAACACCATCACTCCCCCCCTCCCTCCCAACAGCATCACTCCCCCCCTCCCTCCCAACACCATCACTCCCCCCCCCTCCCTCCCAACACCATCACTCCCCCCCCCTCCCTCCCTCCCTCCCAACACCATCACTCCCCCCCCTCCCTCCCAACACCACCACTCCCTCCCTCCCAACACCATCACTCCCTCCGTCCCTCCCTCCCAACACCATCACTCCCCATTGACAGCGATGCTCAATAGCTAACCCTGCCTGAGTAATGATCACTTGGGTTAGGTGTCAGAGACTGGCTAAGTGCACATGGAATGTAAATTATAATGCAACAAAAAGTCACCAATTAATTGTAGGTGGGAAGAAGAAGAAAGTGGGCCACAAGGAACACTCCTAAACCCTGTAAACATGGTGCTCTGAGGCCACTATGTTGGAACCTCAGTTTAAATCCAGCCCAGACTGATGGGATAAAGTGACCTCTCTCTTACCTGTGAGGGTCCTGTGTGAAATAGCTGTGGGTGTCGTGAACCCGGTTCCCAGTGGCGGTTATTGTGACAAAGAGGGTGACAGGGTGGCAGATGTGCAAAGTGAAAAATGTCAGACGTGTGGAGCAGATGCTCTTATGAATTACATTGTTGGCTCAAAGTAGACCCGTACTTCAGATGCATTGCATCCAATGGTGCTTTGTCTGACCTGGAGAGTTTGGTGCTAAAATTGGTAAATGAAGTGTGAAAGATCCATTCCCAGAAGAGTAAATGTCTATTAAATGTTTATGAATAAAAGTACAATGTCCTCAATGAAGGCTGAACCATCACTAACATCAGACCTCTTTAGATGGTACAATCTGGTTCTATTTTAGAGTGGTGGCTGTTATCAGTCTGACCAAAACTGTGCCACGTTTCAATTTAAATCATACTCAATTTATCTGCTGTGACAGATTGATCCAATTTATTTTTATTTAATCGCTTGGAGGTGTTACCCACATGGAAGCCGCCATCTAAATGCAAATTGTTGTTAAAACTGTTTTGAGAAGACATGAAATCAAAACATTCAAGCTGCAAGCCTGGCCCCAGAGAGTTAATCTTTTCTTTGAGAATTGTGTTGGGTGTTGGTTTGCCTGATAAGACCAGCTGAAATTATAGGTGAATCCACTAAACCTTAATTTACCGAAAGGATGTTATTTATTAGTGGACAATGTTGACAGATTACATCGAGTTGGCGGAGCAGAAGACGGGAAACTTAAAAATACTGAACTGGTCCAACTTGCTTACCTTGCTCTCCCACTGGAGGAAAAAGATTATTCAGTCTTCCAACAGCTCCCTGTCTCTTTGTCTTAACAGAAAGCACATGAGGCTACAAAAAAATAGACTTTGAACATGTGAAACTAAATTTTGTTCGTCAAGTCTGCTGTTTTCAGTTTAGCTCAAACACCATAGGGATCTGTGTATTAAACTCTGACTCTATATTTATTTCTGTTATTACTAATACAGTTCCTAGTAAAAAAAGACAATCAATTATTTTCATGAAGTGTGAATCAGCATAAAAAGTGTATTTCACAGAATTAAATTTTATCGCTTTTTAAATGTTTGTTTGTACAGCAGTCCCATAATACCAAACAGATGTGCAATAATGTTGTTTCCATAAACTAGAAAGACAGCACAATGGTTGATGCCTCGGTGTCCAGATTGTATTCACATGGGCTCACTGTTGGACAAGGAAAAAGTTTAAATGTTGCTTCCACTTGTTATGTCCTGTTTTATAGCTATTTTAGCTTTCAGATCTCTTCATATTCCATGTTTGCTTGACCTGGGAGTGCATGCAACTGAGAAGATGGCTTATGCCTTATTGAACTGACAACTTGTCTGTCTCTTGCTCTGATTCTTCAAATTAACTTCTCTGGCTAGTGTTGAAGTCTATTTCTTGAGATTGTGGGAAACAACGGTGGAGATTTGCAGATAGACAGTTTGGGGCAGTGCAGAGTGGAAATGACTGGAGGGGAGAGGGAGGATGGGTTGGAGGGGAGGGAGAATGAAGAGAACGGGGTGGGGGGGAGGGAGGAGTGAATGGTGAGAATAAAGATGATTGGAGGACACAGTTAAGACAGGATGAGGGGAGAGTGAGATTGTTTGGAGTGGAGAGGATGCAGTTGAAAAATAATTGTACTTATTTCCAGTACACCCTCTCCCAACCCATAGGTTGGATAACACTCAGATCCAGGACCATTTTTTCTCTTTCGTTTGATTTCCCTTCTTAATTCACCCAATAGAAATTATGCAGCTTCCATTCAATATCACCCCACACATCACAGCTTAATGTCAGTGTCTATGAACAGAAACTCATAGCTCACTACTGTCCCCTGAATTGCTGTTAGGCAATCCTCTTCAGAATAATGTCACACCAATCCAGTGTGTCAGCTTGCCTCAGGTGGAGGACTCTGTCTGAGTCAGTAGGTTGTGGTTTAAACCCTTGTCACGTTTAACTCATAAGACCAAGGTTGACACTCCAATCCAATAGTGGGATGTGTGCTGCATGCCTTGTTGAATGAGATGTTAAACAGAGATCCCGTCTGCCTGTTTAGGTGGATGTTAAAGATCCCATCATCCTATTCAAAAGAAGAGGGAGATTCTCCTGGTATCCTGGCCAACAATCCCAGAATTGGTCATTTACATTGGACATTGCTGTTCAAAAACTGACTGCACATTTGGCTCTAAATACATGGTCACTACACTTCACTGTAAATCCTGTAATGTCCTCCTGATGCTAATGCATCAAATGGAAGGATTAATTCAACTCTAACCTCATGTCACAGGGAATTCTGGTGATACAGTACTGCATAGCCCAACGCAACATTCAAAGGGTTAAGTCAATGTACGTGAAAGCATTTGCCTAAGCTACAGACTGCAGGGATTCCATTACAACTGCAACATATGACAACAGTCTGCAATTGTTCCTTCCCAATGATGGAGAAACCATTCATAATTTTTATTTTAACAAGACCTCAGGCTCAAACCATAGGTGAGAATTTATTAATGGTTCTGAGAACAAATCAACGACTATTGTTTCAGATCATTCAAGGGTTTACACATATTTAATAGAGTATTCAACAAGCCACACTCGTAAGTTTGACATCAGAATGCTAAATATCCCCCCCACCCCCACCCCACACACACACATAAATAATGCCCAGTTAAGGTTTAGGGAAAGTTTGAAATGAAGAAGTGAGCTCTCGTACAACACGTCCAGGAGAATTCATCTACCTCTGCTGGCCAGTGGCCACTTTAGTTGATTCACAGCGACACTGAAATAAGTTTTACGTAATAAAGCTAATAGAATTGACGGCTTATTTATCACTGAACTCTGAGACCTAGTGACTGAATTATGTTTTACTATAATAATCACGGAATTTGATACAGTACCTTAATTTGATACAATACCTTATTAAATTATTAAAAACGTTTCAAAGTGCTTAACAGGATGCACTGTAAAATGGATTGACTGTATTTTGTGGGTGAAACATGGCAGCAATTTGCACGCAGCAATACCCACAAACAGCTATGGAGTGAGCGACCAATTTTATTTGGGAGATTTATTGGCTGGTATACCAGGAGAAACTCAATTCTCTCTTCGAAGAGTGCCATAAGATCCTTAACGTACAGCTGAACAAGCAGATTTATTTTACCTCATCCAAAGCACTTCCAACAAGGCATGTACCACACACTTACTACTTTTTCAGTCGTGCAATGAAGTAAAGATGATTTCCATGATGAACTTCCGGTTTTCTAACGATATCCAAAAGTTACTGTTCTGTTGCTAAGGGATACCATCGCCTACATGCAGGAGAGAGGGTTCTAAACCTGCCTCATCAGTCTGGATCAAGAGAAAGCCTTCGACCGAGTATCTCACAAATATATGGTTGAAATTCTGGCAAAAATGAATTTCGGACAGAGAATTCTGGATTGGGTCCACTCGCTCTACAGAGGTATCTGCAGCGCAGTGGCAATAAATAGGAAGGAAACGCTGACTTTCCCAGTCAGATCTGAAGTCAGGCAGATCCTTTCCCCAACCCTGTTTGTCTGCTGCAAAGAACCCTTTGCACAGGCAATCAGAAGGGAAGAGAGAATCCAAAGTCACCATCCCAGGAAGCCGAGGCCTGCAAACCAAGGTTTCCCTATATATGGGTGATGTCACGGTCTTTTGCTCTGACCGCAGATCGATCGAGAGCCTGATCTGCAATCTTTTCGAACAGGTCTCGGGTGCCATAGTAAATCACCCAAAAAATGGAGTGATGTACTTTGGAAACTGGCGAGATAGAACATATATACCCTTTGTGGTCAAACCAGAATATATAAAAATTTGGTTTGGGGCCGTCAGGGCGCGTGCTAAAAACTGTGAGGAGTGGGTAGCTCCTGTGAGGAGTGGGTAGCTCCTGTGAGGAGTGGGTAGCTCCTGTGAGGAGTGGGTAGCTCCTGTGAGGGGTGGATAGCATGGGTCATGAAGAAATTAGGGCGGAGGCAAAACCTCCGCCCTAGGGCGCTGTCAATCACCGGGAAAAACCTGGTGATCCCGTGTGAGGTGATCTCTGGGTTACTGTACGTGGCACAAGTCTGGCCTTTGACCAGAAAAGGCGCCGCCACAGTCACCAGAGCCATCTTTAAGTTTATCTGGAGTTCTATGATGGATCATGTACGCAGAGACACGATGCACAAGGCTCCAGAAAAGGGAGGGAAGGGTGTCCCTGACGTAGCCAGGACTCTCTTGGCCGCCTTTGTGAGTGGCTGTGTGAGAATATGCCAGGGACCCCGATATGAAGGCTCTGTGTGCAGATATATGCTTGGCTTCTATATGTATCCTGTACTAAGAAGGATAGGGATAGTGGAACACCCCTCTGAGTTGGAGTCCTTGGGTATTTGAAAGAAATATAAATTTTTCTGGATAAAAACAGGGGATTCCCAGGTGATCAGTACGGACACTGATAGACACCATCCAAGAAAGGGAGGTGAGAGAACCATTGGTGATGTACCCCTCGGAGAACATGTCACATCTGAGAGAACATCTCGTTTCCAGCTCTGACTAACAAACACCAGGATGTGGCTTTGATGGCAGTTAAACGAGTTTTGCCTCTCCGAGCCTTTATGTATCATAGAGGCTTAGGGCCGTCTGAATCCTGCCCTCGAGAAGGTTGCGGAGGCAGGGAGAATGAGGAACACCTGTTCCTACATTGCGCCTTCGCAAAGGAGGTGTGGAAAAGGACGGAATGATTAATATCACGCTTTATCCCAGGAGTCCCGCTGTCACAGCACCCAGGGACACATGAGGAGAATGACATCCGATGCGCCTGGAGGGTCATCAACGCGGTAAAGTCTTTGGGTTTTCGAAACCGGGAGGTCTCCAGGCGTGGAGAAGGCCGGCTACAGACTGGTGATGGCAAGAGTCAGGGGGTACGTCACTGGAGATACGCTAGAGTTAGGCTCGGCCGAGGCCAAGGACAGATGGGGACTGACCCTGGTCAGAGCAACTCTGTGAAGTGGGAGTAGGGTACTGCCACCGCGCAACACGCAAAGGCAGGGAACCTACGCTCAGCATTCGGAAAGGGAAGCTCGACCTGTAACCAGAGCGTTCCGAAAAGCTTTTTGTGGGTTGTTTGTGGTGCTCCCCCCCATAAAGGGGGGAGCATCAGAGTGGGGGGTTTGTTTGGCCTGCCACCCAGTAAGTGAAGGATGGCAGAGCTGGGACCAGCCTGTTTGTAACTGCTCCCTGTAAATAAAGGCAGCAGCGTAGAGAGGCGCGGAGGCCCTGGTTGTGGAAATTGAATAATAGGCGTCTGTGTGTGTAACGAGAACAGAATTGTGTTTCCACAAAGTTGGTGGAAATTGTTTTGCCGGAGATTTTTTTGCGAGAGGATAAAGACAGTTGCATACATTTACACGGTGGGGATTGATCTATTGTTTGGCATGTGTTGTCATGGGGATGAAAATATATATATGTTTTAAAAGAAATATATTTATATTCAAAAAATCCAAAAGTTACAGGCCAGACAATGATGTGAAATACAAAGCCTTGTACATGTTGCCCATGGCGAGGTCTGTTGCAGCAATCACTCAGTTTTATAGTTCTCGTAGTTGCAGGACAGTGATTGAGGACAACAGCTTCAAGTTTAAAATAGATAAGGATTTTAAAACACAAATGGTTGGAATCTATCATTTTTGTTTGTTACTAACCTATCCAAAACTGATTGTAGGGAAGCAGCAATATGTGTGGTAATTGTTGATTTCAGTGAATGGAATTGATTGAATGGAGCTACTTATTGTGTATGAATCACAATCTTTCCATTACACAATGATTTAGAGGCTTCCTGCATGTTGTGGCTGTTTCTTGGATAGGCGCTGCCCATCTTATGTTCTCTGCTGCCCCCAAGTGTACACACCCAGTGGTGCAATGAAGGAGAAATCTGACTGAAGGCTCCAAGTGTTCCAACCAACAACAACAAAATTACATTTATAGACAAGGTTTAGAGTGACCCAACAGATTACTGATGGTCGACTATTCTGTCCAGCTCAGCGGGGAGACTCCAGGATGTGGATTGTGCCCTCAGCTGAGCCCAATACTTGTTCCCACCTGCAGGAAGTATCATGTTAGTTTCCCAGCAGAGGCTATCAGGAGCAGGAACCCTGGCTGACTTTGCCCTCATTCCCCAACCCAAACTCTTGAGTCGAGGCTGATTGTCGCACCCAACAACTGCTGCCCCAGGAGAGATGAGCTAACTTAACACGAAGCAAGCAAGGTGCATTTGGATACAGATAAAATCTACCATTACCTCCAAAGTCAAGGCTGCATTCATTCACTGTCTCTGCTCATTCGAATAGTTGTCCCATTTCTTGGATGAGGTTAGGAAGGGAGGAAGGAAGAGGGGTTGGTCCCCACATGTCCCCCATATAAATACATCAGCAAGGGAGAAAATGTGATGGGACACGTGTAAAAAAACATAACTGTCCAAATTTCTTTTGGTACTTATTTCATAACACAAAAAGTAGCTCTCTGATGTAAGCAGACAACCTGTACCATGTTGGGGTACTCACAGCTATTTTTCACTATTTTGAAAAATCTGCTGTAATCATGTTTGAAGTCAGAATGATGGGGTTTCTACTATTATTCTATTGATTTTCTTTCCAAATTTTCTGACGGTGCGAACTTCCAGGCTGCCCTGGCTGCTGGCCTGTCTCAGTCTGTGGGCAAGTTAGGCTGCAGACGCTTGCACAGAGGATTGTGGAGGATCGTAGCTGGGCGATGACAGAAATCCAGCACCTCCACAGGGTCAGTATATGTATGTTGAAGATTGGGTGGTGACTGGAAAGCTTGAGGGAAGGGATATCAAGGGGGTTTTTTTGCAGTGGTGGGGTGGGTGTTGGAAGAGAATAGTAAGTCATGCACCAATTCATGGTGTCAGTTATGGGTGGGGGGAGAGGTGGGGGTCAGAGAGAATCAATAGCTGGGTTGACAAGAGGCTGTGTGGTAGGAACATAGGAATAGAGTAAACCATTCAGCCCTTCAAGCCTGTTCCGTCATTTAATTAGATCATGGCTGATCCGTACCTCCACTAATGGTTTCAATTCCAATTTCCTGCTTTCTCCCGTTTCCCTGACCCCAAAATGTACCAACCGCATTCTTGAAGGTGTGGATGGATTCAGCATCCACAATCTTTTGAGGGAGAATTCCATATTTCTACCACCCTTTCAATCAATCAAAACTTATTTATATAGCACCTTTCACTTCAAGAGGATGTCCTCCTGTTCAGCGCCTTGGGACGTCCTCCCGACGTGAAAGGCGCTCTATAAATGTAAATTGTTGTTGTTGTTGTCCCAAGGCGCTGTACAGTTAGGTAAGGACAAAAGCAGGGGTGGGAGGGGTCGGGGCAGGATGAATAGGAAAATTGACTGTATATTTGTGGGCGAAACGCGGCAGCCAAATTGCGCACAGCAGTGTCCCACAAACAGTCGTGGAAGTGGGATTAAGGGAAATGAGGGGGAAAGATGTCAAGGGGAGGGGTCGGGGCAGGGGGAAGGAGAGCAGGAAAGCCGGCTGTATATTTGTGGGTGAAACGCGGCAGCCAAATTGCGCACAGCAGTGTCCCACAGACAGTCGCAGAAATGGGACTAAGGGAGAAAGGGGGAAAAGAGGGCAAGGGGGGAGAGCAAGGTCAGGGAGGAAGACGGGGGAGAAAGGGGGGGGCAAAGGAGAGAGGGAGGGAAAGGTGGGTGGGGGGCAAAATAAGGGAGAAGGGGGGCAAGAGGGAAGAGAAGGGGAAAAGGGGGAAGAGAAAGTGGGAAAAGGGAGTGAGGGAAGAGGGGGGGCAGGGTGTGTGGGGGGGGGGGGAAATCAAACAAAAACAATCAAAGCAACAATATTAACAATAAAAACAATCAACCAACAATAGTCCAGCAACTGCTCCTTCTCCTATGAATGAAAAAAAATGCTTCCTGATTTCACTGTTAAATGGCCTGGTTCTAATTTGAAGAATTTGTCCCCTTGTTTTAGAAGGTAGGTTTTGTGCAAAAGATGAGGGAAAAGGAGATCAGGTCAAAAGTCCAAAGGGTGCTCTAGGGGTAATTGAACTGTGTTCAATTCTGGTCACCACACTACAGAAAGGATGTGAAGACATTGGAAAGGGTACAAAGAAGATTTACTAGGATGGTGCCAGGATTGAGGGACTTCAGCTATGAGGAGAGGCTAGATAGGCTAGGGTTATTCTCTCTGGAGCAGAGAAGATTGAGGGGAGACCTAATAGAGGTTTATAAGATCATGAGGGGTTTCGACAGGGCAAATAAGAGAAAAACTATTTCCACTCGTGACTCGTGGTCACAGATTTAAAATAGTTTCAAGGCGAAGTAGAGGGGAGCTGAGGAGAATTTTTTTCACTCAGCGAGTTGTTCGAATCTGGAATGCATTGCCTGAAAAGGTGGTGGAGGCTGATTCGATAACAACTTTTAAAAGGGAATTATATCTTTATTTAGGGAGAACAGGTCTATTAGGCTATGGGGAGCGGGCAGGGCAGTGGGATTGAATCGCTCTTTTCAAAGAGCCGGCACAGACTAGATGGGCCGAATGGCCTCCTTTTGTGCCGTAAAATTCTATGAATCTATAAGGGAAAATGATTTAAAACAGTCAGAAGTCACTTATAAAGGAGAAAAAGTGTAGTGAAAGAAACCTGCCAAAGTAACAATACACTATCAGAACACACACATCCAACACATGAATTTTCGAAACTAAAAGGTTCTTATTATCATGTACTATTACAAAGTCACTTATTGCCCTCTGCTGGATAGAAATTGCAACAGCAGTTATCTCTGCAATTAACATTAAAGGCAAACAGCACACATTAGGACTGGCCCCAATACCAGCTCTCTCTTTGCAGAGTGAAGAGCTCTGCACTGGAGGGTCACAATTACCAAAGGTCATACTTGAGGGTGGGAGGCAATTCACTCAAGTGCACTGATAAACTGAAGGGGAAAACAGCTGATGATGTACAGATTCCAAATATTGAAATATTTTGAGTTAATATTGAAAAGTAGCACAAATCCCCACCTTGCCGGTGATCGGAGCTCCACTTGAGCAACACTAACCACCAGATGAAGAATGGAGTGTTGTCCGCTGCTATTTTGGGGTTACAAACTCCCCACGATATTGCTGGCAGGGTGACTGACCGGTTCATATGGAGGAGAGGTTGGTACGTCTTCTCATAGCATGGGCATGTTCGCGTTCTGTTACAGCAGTTCATGAATGCAAATTTTTTTTTGGGGGGGGTTGGGGGGAGCGCTCTTACCATTGTTAATAAAGTCTTGGTGAATACTCCTCTAACTGCCACCCTGGTTGGGATCATAGCTCGAACATACATGATTCAAACCCAAGAACTTCCCGGTCTCACGTTAGCTGATGACTTCACCAGTGGAGCCATGTCACTGTGTGTCTGAAACAACAATGAAGTCTGGTGTTGGTGTCTCCTTTCTTCATCGTGTTTTCCCATTTTTCTGCCGACTGTACGAGTTAAGGACAATCTGAATCAGTCTTCTACGGTATAAACTGTCCAAATTGCAGTACAAACATTGTTCAAGAAATTATGTCAAGTAAACTTTATTGTTCATCAATTTATTATTCATCATTCATTCAGAGCCACATTTTACTGAGCACATGTAATCCCCCAAATCCCATCACTCCCCCAGCAGTTTACCAAAAACAAAATTACATTTGTATAGCATTTTTCACATCAGAAGAATATCCCAAGTTCTGGACAATCGAGTGTTTTGGACCCGAGTTGGGGTCGGGATCCAGAAGCGTGGAGGGAATGAAGATGATCGAACGCATTTCCCAAGAGAATCTTGAGCCTGGTGTGGGAGAGGACCCAAGTTGCGGAGTTCTCGATGATCTCCAATCTTTGGAGGGACGTGTTGGGTGAGGCCGACAAGCAGGGAGCAATATCATGAATGCGTATGAGGGTTTTGACGGCCTGCAGTGTGAGATAGTGGCAGAGCCAAGCAATGCTGCGGAGGTGGGGTAAAGCAGAGTGGGTCATGGCATGAATATGGGGTAGAAAATATAGTTGAGGATCAAACGAGATGCCAAGGTTCCGCACTGGCTCAGCGAAGTGTCATACTGCACTCCAGAAGGAAAAGTTATGCATCAGTACATTTCCATCTGGAAATCCACCCATCAGTGGGATAACACTTATTACAGCTCACCTTTGTCAAGTCTCCACCCAACATCTACAAACTTTGCAGCTGAATTCACTGGACAGCAACAGCCAACAACAAAGATCAGGGACTGAACCTGGGACCTTCCTGGTCTGTGGATCTCAGCGCCATTACCAAGTGAGCTACTGAGAATAAACACAATATACAATTTGCATTTTACACAATGGTGTCAAAAGTGGATATTGAAATGTCTTAACAGCTTGACACAGTGCAGAGTGGGTACTTGGAGTGTCAGGACAGTGAAGGCAGAACTGTTCATTTAGATTCAGCGATGGCTGTCACCGAGTGGTCGTGTTGTACCAGCACTGTCGGACCGAGACAAGTGCAATGCTTCACGGGAAACCCAGCAATTGCTCCAGTCTCCGCCTCTCAACACTGGCTAGTCTTGAGCTTCCTGGAGCAAGAGAGAAAAATAAACTGTAGGTCTCAAGTATCTCCGGGTTGGATTTAAAAAATGGACAGAAGAGAATCTCAGAAAGGTAACTCTTACAATCCTTAGTTGACAAGTTGCTTATAAATTCTGAGTTCAATTCTCTCGCAAATCCCCGATGTCCAAGCCGCATGATCTGTATAGGCCGGGACAAGTGCAATATTGAGTGAAGTGTTAATATTGCTGCTCATCCCAACCTGCACACAATAGGGCAAAAAGGTCTTGTAGATCATACCACCCTCCGAAAAGCAGCAGCTCCTATTATGCCCTGTAATTAACACTGTTAACTTCTGAGAATAAGGTACAATGCACCATCTAGAGGTGTCAAAAAAGTAACACAATTTTCCACCATGTTCTTCCAGATTAGGAAGAGAAACAGATAAGTGAATACAGTTTTTCTCAACCCAAGGAAATAAAAACTGAGGAAGTAGAAATACTTGTTTGTACTATAGGCTGTTTTCCCCTCCCAATTGTTTCCTCCCGCTCCATCACAACACAGCCCAGAGATCAGCTATGGACACTTTTTGTTCTGTAATCCTATTTCATATTGTATAGCTGCACCATGCTAAGCAGAAAGGGAAAGACAAATTATATTGTTCATTTAAATATATTTGCCTAAATGACAGTGCATTTACAATAAATCCTATGAAACGCTTTGAGATATCCTCTAATAAGCGCTTGTAAGGCGCTATATCTAAACATCAGGTTTTAAAAATGCAATATTTCATGACTGTTCATGGTAGAATCACCAATTTTCTTTGCAGTTACCTTACTTAGGCAAACCCCACTTTTGTTCCAAGATTTCTCATCTTGGAAGTCATCAAGTCATAAGAACATAAGTCAATGTCACCTACTCTTCTGTAGTCACTGTTGAAGTGACTTTAATTTCCCTCTTTGTATCAATACTAAATTGCCTTATTCCCTGCCTATTTCCAACACACAACATAGCCAATGTGATTGGCATGGTCCGGCACTCACCTGATAAAAGCATTCTTGCTTGTCTCGCATTCAGTTGTACGAAGAGCTGTCTGGAAGCTCTGTACAAATGGGGCCCTCCTCTTGTGTTGTGATCACTGCCACAATCAGTTTTGCGTGGATTTGCACAGTATTAAGCATCACGTAACTGACTGCAAAGCCAGCAAAACTAACCAGAGCCAGCTTATACCTGCATCTCACCATCCAGTGACAATGCCATCTTCTGGAGACCGATATTTAACTTGACAGAACAAAGGATAACACCTCAGAAAGTTATCTCCAAATCTTAAGATACAAAACTCTTCAGCGTTAAAAGGCGAGATGAAAAACAACTCTGACTGCGAATTAATATTCAGCAGTCGTACATTTTGTCAGTTTGGGTTGCTCGGAGATTCTCAAGGCGCGAGGGTCATAAGGAGCTCTGAAAGTGATTGTTCTGCAGTAGGAATCAATGCCAACTACCTGCACTACAAGCACTTTTGGACTGCTCAGACATAATCCACCAATAGAAGACCTCAGTTGGTAGACCCGTTGGTATCTAAAAAGAGACAAAAAGCTGTAGTAATAATAGTAATCCTTGCATTGATACACTGTATTTCCCGTCTTCTGAAGACATCTCTAAGCACTTCATAGAATATACTCTAAAGTGAATTGACTGTATATTTTGTGGGCAAAACACGGTAGCCATTTGCACACAGCAGTGTCCCACAAACAATCATGGATTGAAATGACAAATATTTTTTTCAGGGGATTATCAGGCATGTGGTGTAAGGAAACATGCCCAAGGTTTCACCCTGCCTGGAACCCAGGTTTCTCACTTGCAAGGCGAGAATTCCAACCACTGAGCTGCAGGACTCCACAATACCAGGGCTCTCGCAAAATCCAGCCACACAAAATCCAGAATGGTCTCCCATGAGAACATCATAAAACATTTATTGGATTCACTGCTATCATTGATACCAACAATATCCTGCAATGTCGGAAGATTGGTGCTAATTGTTCTTTTTAAGGCTCTCTAACCTCCAGGTTCCCATGAAAATGCTAAGCAAATATTGAAGGCTGCCCTTAGGTAATGTTGATGAGTACAGTACCTCAATTAAAATGGCCAAAAATATCTTTTTCTGCACCAATTTGCTCACTTCCACAAATGGGTAACAAAGAAGGCAAAATCAGACATCCTCTTCCCCTCGTTCTCCGCAGGGTTACGTGGCATTGTGTGTATCGCAAATTATGAACACCTGGAAAATCCCCGGTTCATTCCCTGTTTTATGCTGAGTTATTTGATGCCAGACGAGGCACTACAATAACCTAACACTCCTTGGCTTGGAGACGAAAGAACAGGGATCTTCCTACTGATCGCAATCTACTCAGCAATGTTCAAAGATTGACTTAAGACAAGATCAAACTCGGTCACAATTCACTCTACAGCTTAGAAACCTACAAACACCTGGGCTCACACATGAAAAGTGACCTTTGGTGGAGATGCTGGAGGGCAGCTGGATCCCAATCTCTGTTAAAGCAGAAGAGGGAGACAAAAGGGAAGGACAAAAATAAACTCCAAGGAATAATACGCATCATCATGATCACTGTCAAAATTCGGGAAGCTTGAGGATTACTGTGAAAGGGAAATACAAAAAAGCAAGGAATGAAAAAATATCCCAAGAGATATGGTGCGTGTATTTAAAAGAATGTAGTGAACAGCTTCAGGAATGCAGGCTTCAACAGAGCTTCTTAAGGCACCTGGAATATCAAATGTTAAGCATTAAAAAAAAACCCAACTGTGAGCACCGCAGGAATGAAATACAAATCAGGTGTTTAACCAACCCATTTCCAACCTGATGCAGATAAATCTCCAAAAAGCAAACACAGCAGCAGCTTTCACTAAATTAATAGTACGAATCCTTATCTGGTATTGCTTGGATATAATGAAATAATAATAAGCCTTGCATTTGATATAACGCTTTTCACATCTTCTAGACATCACAAGCGCTTCACATGTTAATACTGTAAAGTGCAGCAACTATGCATTACGTGGGCAAATTATTTCTAGGTTTGAAGAAAAAAATGTGTTGATCAACGTTCTGAGTGCGTACAAGTAGAAGATAAATCAACAACAACAACAACAAAATGACATTTATAGAGCACCTTTCACGTCAGGAGGACGTCAGTGACTGCAGTGACGATAGAGGCCATGGGAAAGAGCAGTTTCCTTTGTTCTGTCAGCGGTTGGGCACAGCAGTGCTTGAAGTGTAAATAGTGTAGCTAGGATTCACTCTGCACTACCTACCACTATTTGCACTTTGGTACTGCGGACCCAGAGTCAGCCCCCGCACCAACCTAAATCAGCACTCGGTTAGCCCTTCACCATCAATATTTAAAGCCTTCGGTGAAAACAGCTGGGGTTAGAAAGTTTATCCCCAATTGAACATTCAAAATTTCATTACCCAGTGACGAAAGGTTGCCCAAATATACACCACATTCAATTCACTCTCCACATTCATTCAATATCTAGTTACCATTGCAATCATAAAACAGCCTGCAATCTGCAGAGATCAACAATCTGAGGAACAAATCTGTATATACACAATATATTAACAAATTAATATATTGTGTATATACACACACAGTAAAAGCTTGGTTATCCAGCACCCAACCAACCGGAATACTCAACCAAATGGTATCTCCCAACACAATTCACTATCCCAGCAACCGGATCTCATACAGTAGCCACGGCACATTCGCTCACTTTGCACATCGCACTTATTAAACATACCGAATGCTGCAATGCTTTTTTGCCGGTCATTTTACCGAGTGTGCTGGAATGCTTATTGGTAAGTATCCATACAATATTCTGTTATTATTTAGTCTATTATTAATATGGTATGTTTTAAAATAAATTATTTTTTGTGTAGGATTTTCACAACTTGCCGCTCAAATATCCGGCATATTTAATTAACCGGCAACGACACAGGTCCTGAGAGTGCCGGATAACAAAGCTTTTACTGTGTGTATATATATATTTATATATATATATATAATACATACACAAACAAAATATTTTAAAGCCAAAATATTTTGGGTTTTGTCAATATTTCCCGAATAATAATAATCTTTCCATTTAATAATGCTAAGTTTAATCAGCAATTGGAAAAACAGTTTTTTTAGTCAATTTTCAGACAATCGGGCCCAAAAGAGTTAATCTGAGTCCAAGATCCAGAAATGGATGGCAGATCATGGAAGATGGAAATGCGAGAGGGAAAAAGAGGCAGAAAATAATTGGACTAACACTATTGTCCAACCATTGCACTATCAAGGCTACTCTTGGCAGTTGCGTGTCCAAGTGTGAGGTTTCAACCAGTAACAGAAAGATATCTGCCAACCTCACCTAGGGTAGGTTACCAACCTCACCACCTTACTGTTTGTGGAGGTTTCAAGACAGGGGTAAATATTTGGTCTTGACTTCAGTCAATTTGTAAATAAGAACATAATAAGAATTAGGAGCAGGAGTAGGCCATTCGGCCCTTCGAGCCTGCTCTGCCATTCAATAAGATCATGGCTGATCTTCTCACCTAACCTTGATTACCTGCCCTATCCCCATATCCCCTGATCCCTCTATCTTTCAAGAATCTATCAGTCTCAGCCTTGAAAATGTTCAAGGACTGAGCATCTACAGCCTTCTGGGGTAGTGAATTCCATAAATTCACAACCCTCTGAGTGAAGAAATGTTTCCTCAACTCTGTTCTAAAAGGCTGACCCTTAATTTTAAGACGGTGACCCCTGGTTATAGATTCTCTTACCAGGGGAAACAGTCCCTCCATGCCTACTTTATCCAGCTCTTTAAGAATCTTATATGTTTCAATAAGATCCCCCCTAATTCTTCTGTACTCCAGAGAATACAGCCCTAGTTTATTCAACCTATCCTCATAGGTCAATCCCCTCATCCCAGGAACTAACCTAGTGAATCTACACTGCACTGCACTACTAAGGCAAGTATGTCCTTTTTTAAATAAGGAAACTAAAACTGCACACAATACTCTAGGTGCGGTCTCACCAGGGCCCTATACAGTTGCAGCAAGACTTCCCTACTCTTATACTCTAAACCTTTTGAAATGAACTCTATCATGCCGTTCGCCTTCTTAGTTGCTTGCTGCACCTGCAAACTAACTTTTTGGGACTGGTGTACAAGGACACCCAAATCCCTTTGAATACTAACACTATCTAACCTCTCCCCCTCTAGAAAATAATCTATAATTTTATTCTTGCTACCTAGGTGAATAATTTCACACTTGCTAACATTGAATTCCATCTGCCACCTACTTGCCCACTCCCCTAGACTATCTATATCTTGTTGCAATCTTTTTGCATCATCCTCAGAGCTCACTCTGCTACCCAGTTTAGTGTCATCCGCGAATTTAGACACGTTACATTCAATGTTCTCATCTAGATCATTGATATAAATAGTAAATAGCTGACGCCCAAGCACTGATCCACTAGTTACATCCAGCCAATTCGAGAATGATCCGTTTATCGCTACTCTCTGCTTTCTACCCGATAGCCACTCTTCTATCCATGTTAATATTTTCCCATTAATCCCTTGGGCCTTAATCTTGAGTGTAAAGTATATTATAGTCGCCAGGCCAATGTACTGAACTCATGGATTATGATTAAAATGGCATTTTCCTATTCCCGCACATGGGGATAGTCAATAGATTTACTGCCAAATGGAAAATAACAAACTTGTTTTACGTTTCTTTAAATCCATCCTTGTTTCACATTTTACTCCTTCTCCACTTTCTTGTGACCTGCTGGAGATAGAACACAACAGTTACACACAAGGGGATTAAAGTAAAAAGAGGAAAGCTATGATTAGCAGGAAAGGAAGGGAAAATATACTAGAAAGACACAAGCGACAAAATGTTTAGAAAAGGCAAACAATTAAAAAAATAAACACACCAGATATGTGGATCTATTATACAGAACTCTGCAGAAACATCAATGTACCCGCATGTACTAAGAGCTCAATGATTTCTCTGCCTGACACTAAGGCCAGAGAAATACATCAATGTAAAAATATTTAGAAAAATTGTAATTTCTGACAGCAAAGTGATGGGAGTCAAGAGGAACAAAATTAAGCACAGTTGTTGGGTCTGAAATCCTGAAATTGAAGAGCATGCAGAATTCATTTTTTATTTCAAATCGTTTTTCTGCCACCCTTTTAACCAGCTTCCAATTTGAGACTGAATATAAGATTTTTTTTAAACAAATTTTATAAATGTTAACCCAATGGTTTTAAACTAAGACCAGGGTGAACCCATGAAAGTTGGAAGAGGATATGACGCAGGCAGGAAGCGATCAGCCAAACCAGTCCAGTGCTTTGCCAGGTCACGATTCTGAGGTCTGGATGTAGCTATACAGTGGATGGGTCACTCCATCCTAAATCACTCCTGGAGCCAGTCTGGCTGGCAGCTGAAAGAGGAATGCCATCACAGCGGTAGGATCTTCAGGGAAGATGGTTTGTACGAGGAGAACAGGAAGTGCTTACACTGCAGTAGAAGGTCCCATCACTACCTGCACTGTCAGCACTTTGGCACTACTCGGACTGGTGCTACTCCATGGAAAAGCGTGGCTCCAGCAGACTGCCAGCCCTGCAGAGAACATCCAAAACCTTCAAACGATTAAGCCAAAAGCTTCATTTGCAAACGTGCCATTGCTTGCTGAGATGTGGAGGGGAAACACATCTATTCTTCCACTATCCCGGGTCAAAATGGGTTTAAAATGCTTGTAAAAGTGTAGCTATAGTGTCTCTATAACATCTATAAAGGAGCTGACAGGGTACAATGTAAAATATAACCTCATCCAAACCTCAAAGTACAATAAGGTTTCCAGTACTTTATTTTGAGATGTTAAACCATGTGAAACCACTGTTTGCCCTCCAATGCTTCATCCAAAGGGCTATAATGCATGGAAACCTGAGATTGGTGGACAGTAACTATGAGGAGGAATGCTGGCTGAGTGGCTGCGCCCAGCTAGGACAATTCTTGTGAAATCAGTAAACTGAGAACAGACCACATCACAGAGGACTGAACTTGGCTTCTTTTCTTCAAAAGGGTTTGTTTGCTCATTGGATAAACTTAAGGGAGCATATGGGGGGAAGAGAAAGGTCAACTTTTACACTAGCATTCAAGAATCAGTGAGAATGTGACATTTTCCTTACACACATACCAATTGATAAACAAGCATTTCACAGATTCTCTCACTGTGTTAGTATAGGATTGCGTACAGGAACATATTATTTTGTACATGAGGAGGGCGGAGAGGGAGCAGAGAATACAGTTAGTTGATAATAGAAGATGTAAGGGCTGCAAACTCTAACGGAAACTTTTCTATCAAACAGTGCAATTTTGAAAAGGTACAATTCTTTTTTCTTTAACAAAAAACAAGTTTAAACGATCTAGCCATTTCTATGGCATCGAGACAAACTGTGCTTAAAGAGCAGAAAAGGTATTCATTAACAATTCGGTTTGACCACGAAAGCTGTTAAAGCTTCTCCATGCAATAGGCTATTTAATCATTCAAAGTCCCCATCTGTCGAAGGGATGAAACATCTGCAGGGAGTATCTGGTGTCCGTGTGACTCCCCTCTCCCACCACTGCCCCCCGGGGTCATGCCATTTCTGAGGACGAGTCATTCGAAGACCTGCCTGGTAAAGCCATTTCTCAGTGATTGCACCGTAAATTGGTGAATTAATGCATGAATGAGTGAATGAATGGTTGAATGAAAGGAGCCACCCCACCCCCCCACCCCCCCACCCCTTCCCCCATCTTGTCTTGTGTGTAGCTTTGCCATGGTTCTCACGGTGATAGGGAAAGAAAAGGCGGGGGAACCACTGATCCTATTCTCTATTGTATATTTGACCCTCGCCCTCGGTAACCTCTCCTCTCTGACCTCAACAATGGCTACTCTGTCAGCATCAATCATCGTGTCACGCACACTAATGCAGCATAAATTCCTTGGCCAGTCACATTTCAATGGTCCCTTCAGGGTCACTGTCCTCCTAGGTAGGGGGCTTCTCCCATTACAGTTTGTATAGACGGGCCTGCAGATGGCTACCAAACACGACAATGGACTGTCAAAGTTCAGGGGGAGGGAGAAAAAAAAATCTAACACACCAACCCGAGATCAAATACTTTCAACTACTAGTGGTTATTACACAATGTCCGAATCCCTAAACAGTGCCTGCCTTTGATCTCCATCAAACTCACAAAGTTTGTTATAAAGTGTATTTATTTACCTAGAATCATTTCCACCCCCTCTGACAGGAGACAACTGGGATTCTGTTAACTGTGCCTTACCCAGGCCCTGTGGAGAGAAAGAGAGACCAGTCAGTGCCTCAAAGATTAAAGGATTCTTAGATATCAGGTAGAAAGGTTAAATTCCACTTATTCAACTATAATATTATAAGTATCACTGAGATACTGCACACTCTGCATAACATTTAAAGCTATTTCTGACTTTGTAACATCAATAGATATCAACTTGAGTCCAGACAGACAATAATCCTCGCCTTTGATGGAGCTCCCTATGATGAAATGACTGAAAGCACTCAAGAATTTTCCATGAAGTGTAGTAACTATGTTGGACGTCCTCCCGACGTGAAGGGCGCTCTATAAATGCAATTTTTGTTGTTGTTTTATTGTTGTTGTTGCAGGCGAACAGGATGGACAATTTTTGTACAGCAATGTCCCACGAACAGGAGTAGGCTCATTTATTATACATTTCCCTGCAGACTCCAGTACAAGACTCCTCCAATAAATCCAGTGCAAATTAGAGCTTTCTGGTTGAAGAAGCCCAATACACTGTACGCTTTAGTGAACAGTCCATTGCAGGTGCACACAGACCTACGGTTGGCTTCAGTGCCACCGAAAAAAGTCAAGTCAAAATTCTCACTTCCAAACCACCCAGCAACATAGTTCGATGGGGAACATCCTCCTCAACCCAGGGACTAGTGTCCCAGAGCGGATACCACAACCTCCACTGCCAAGACTTCCATCTGAAGATGACGCTTCCGTGAGCCTGTTGAAGTTATACCAATACAAATCACTGTCTCCAGAAGAGTGGTTCCAGGCTTCACTCCAGCGCAAATCTGGGTCAAATGGCTGGACTCAAGATATTTCTGAATATTTACAGAAAGATAGAATTGCAATTGGAAGAACAAAGGGTTCCTTTAGATCAGAATTATATAAAAGCCTTCAATCAGATACAGAAATGAATTATCTGCCCCTTAAAATTGGTCAGGCACCAATCCAGTGGCACAGAGGGCAGCAGTGTACAGAATGTGTGCCTGGTTTGTACTCATGACTGATACACACACACACACACACTGCAATGCCATTTGCATGCAAACAGCTAAATGTTTGTGATTTAGGGTGCCAGCACTACACCTTACAGGTGGCAAAACAGGACAGGAGAGAAACCGGGGCGAAGCTGACTCAGGGTACACCAAGTAAAGTGGCTCCAAATGAAAGAGCTGTTGAAAATGGAAAGCTGTTTTGCAGTACGGAATACAGATCCCTGCTCATCTCTGTTGGAGACAGTTCCAGAAACAAAACATTCAAAATCCAGGCTGGTCAATTTTTTCCATACATATTGCAGGCTGAGCTTTCTTCTCAGGAGGCGCAATTCGTAATGGAGTAAAATTCAACTGGACTTTTTTTCAACATGCAAAGCAAGTGCTGACCGGCAATGTGATAATTGTGTGTGTGAGGGTGGGGTGGGGGGGGGGGGGGGTAAGGGTAAGAAAGCATTATAACTGACTGATCTTCTGCTTCATTAATATCCAGCACTGTAAAGCAAGCAGTGGCTTACCTTTCCCCCTTCTGGGGGAATGATCAGGGCTCGGAGTATTTAAATTTGCTTCAAAAGCTTTCTGTGTTAGAAGGGATGGAAAATGTTCAAACCAGGAGCAGAAATGAACGCATGACAATGTTTTGAAGACAGCGGTGAAGGGCTGGTATAACTGTTGTCCCTATTAATGAGTGATGCTGCCCTTGCTCAGCTGAGTGCAGAGGGAGAAGCCTATCTGCCAGTCGCCCTGAAGAGAAGGAACCAACTGTGCTGAGCAGGAACACCAGATAGCTTCTCCGACAGAGAACAAGGTCAAGGAGGAAGACCTCCTCTGATTAAAACCTTTTAAAACTTATTGGGCAACTAATTATTTGCGGAACACCGATCTCCCTCTGCGTGGTGTCTGAGGCCATTTAAAAAAAAATCTAATTCACTGAAGACTATGAATTGGTACTCTTCCTTCTCCCCTGGTTTAAAGAAAAAATAAAGCTGATATCGAGCCCAGGCTGGCTAACTTTAGCTGAGGTCACCTTTAAGGGGCTACAAATAGCTTCAATAGGGTCTGATCAGGATCAGGCTCAGCTCCCCAGTGGGAGAATAAACTTCAGATGTTCACACATTAATAAGAAAGTTATCTGTACACCAGGTCTACATTTTCAGGTATGTACCATACAGCTGCAGCGTCATACTCTATTGCAGAATACTTCTATTCATTTAAGTTCAACATATTTTATTGAAACATCTCTAATCATTTCTCGTCCTCAAGAGAACACAGCATTGTGATTCCTTGCTGTACAGTCAATCACATCAAAGTCAGTTTGGCAGTCTCTGCTTTCTCCTGATGTGAAAGGCGCTCTATAAATGTAATTTTGTTGTTGTTCTCACTGGCACTCAAGCTGTGGATCACTGGTGAGTCAATTAAATGCTTCTTGGTTTCACTTTCACTGGTTTGCCTCTACACCAAATAAGTCCTCCTTTCCGTTCTCCACAAATCACCTTTTCCTCGGCAGATTTATTGTTTCCTATCATTTGGCAATGAGGAGTGTGAGGCAGATAATGGCAGCCCCAATACGCAATGTTCAATAAATACAGTGAATCCTTCAGTGTGCTTCAATGATGGGATCCTCCACGATAAGCTAGCAGCTAGAATGGAAATGGCACACTGGTGGCATTTCACCAGATTGAGGTGAAGTAGAGGTAGCTTTACTCTTGTATCAAAATATCAGCGTACGTTAAACTGATTGTTGCACAGAGAGATGCAAAAGTCTTTCTAATTGGAAATCCCATCAAAAGATAAAATGAAAAGTTCACTAATGCTCAGCACAAGATGCTCTCCAAATCAATCCTTCACGTCACAGCCTGAAATAGGCTCTTGTTCAATTACCCAGCAGAAAATTCGGCCAGAAAAAGTGAGAGCACAAAATACCTGCACATCGGCAGTTGTGATTTCATGCAGGCTATTTATTAATACAAGTTAAAGCGAAAGAAAACAAGGCTTGCTCAGCTTTTTACAGGACCCTAGACATAAAGAAATCAAGTCATCACAAGCCATGACTTGCATTACCTTGGTGACAATGCCTGGGGCACAGAGAATTCACCTCCACTAGCAAACACCCCACGTTTCTGGCGCCGGAGTAACAGAAGCCTGTAAATCAAATTCACAGTAGGTAACAGAAAGGCAATGCTCTGTCGACTCCCATGAACTCCCATTAAATTCAGTCAATTCCCCCCGAGCAACGTGTGCTACAGCATCTTTCCAGGTCTTACACACCAGCTCTGTTTAGCAATACTTCATTCCTTATAAAATTACTAATATTGTTCTTAGCCTAAAATCTTAAAAGACTCTTCCCAATTTACGTCAACCCAACATGTTCACAATCTCATAAGCATGGTGATGGGTTTCCACATGCGTCAAGATACCCAGCTAATATCCCAAAAAGTTTAGAATCTGTTTATCTGTCAGCCCTCACACCCACCCATTCTCACTCTCTTCATTCAGTCTTTATTTTGCCTCCAACTGGAAGGCTAAGATCTTAGCTCCAAACACTTATTCCTCGCATTTGCTCTCTCCTCTTTTTCCAGGCAACAAGTGAGTTGACAAAGCACACAAAATTGATTTGAGTTTGGTAATCTAGGAAAACTATCGAGTCAGCTTGTGTGTAATATTATTCCTCTGAGTACAAGACACTCTTTGCTCCAATCCACACCTTTACTTGTCCACTTGTTTCCCAACTGAAGTTCGGACACATCTGTGCATTTAGCGTATTTCCTCCCTTGCACACAGATGGAAGTTACGAGACAAAATTCAGTCTCCTTTTCGTGCAGCAAATACACCTGTAAAGAACACAGCTCAACAAACCTTGGCAGAATGCCAGACCTTCATACCAGCCACCAGCCTTGAAGAGCTTACAACAGAAATATTTATACAACAAGCAGCAGGCCCTCATTTCAAATCTTACGTGCTTCAGCGCTAATGAAGGAGCTGCCACTCAGCGTCGTTGAGAGGTATGGAAACAGCCAGATATGTAGTTTGCACTTGATGGACACAAGACTTGTTCAGCCTACAGGAGCCAATACACAATGGGGCACAAGAAGCAAACCTCATACTTAAGTCAATATGCTTTCATGTTGTGCCAACACAGTTCTTGTGATACTCGGAATTCACCTCACATTGCTCCCACCTTCATCAGCAACAGTGCATTACAACCATCAGTACTCCACTCTATTGTCACAAACTCCTACTGATGTTGTGAAGGACATCATCTAAATCCTCTGATCTACACATAAACAAATAGAACTAATATTAACAAAATTCTGCTAGTTGGATAAGAAAGCCAGGATCAAGCCCCACGTGGTGACATTTAGTCTCAGCTAGTGTCTGGTAGGGTCCGGCGATATATCGATATATCGCTAAAACCCGATATAATTTTCATATCGATACGCCGATATAGACATTTCAAAAATATCGATATATCGAAAAAATCAATATACACTGAACTACAAGACCCAGAATGCTCATCTCTATACACAATACACAGACCGAGGTGCAAATCCACCATATTGTATTCATAGTCCTAGAATACAATATACAGGTATGCAAGGGGTGGGGGGGGGGGGGTGAGGGGGAGAGAGACGGCTGGGGGGGGGGTGGGGGCAGAGAGACGGCTAGGGGGAGGGGGAGAGAGACGGCTTGGGGGGGGGGGGGGAGAGACGACGGGGGTGGGGGCTGCGAGAAAGTGACGGCGGCGGGTGGGGGAGGAGAGAGGGACGGCGGGCGGTGGGGAGAGATGGGGTGGTTTTGATAATATAGATAGATAGAGATGGGGGGTGATGTGAGAGACGAGAGAGATGGAGAGTGTGAGACACAGAGAGAGAAAGATATTTACCTCCTGAGGAGATAGGCCCCGAATGTGCACACACCCGGAATGCACGCATGTGCAGTACAAAAAACCCGAAAATATCGATATTTCGGTATATCTCGATATGAGCCCATCGATATATCTAAATCGGAAAATTTCCATATCCACGGACCCTAGTGTCTGGCGATATATTGATATATCGGTATAGTTTTTCATATCGATATGCTGAAATTGGAAATTTGAATATATCGGTATATCGAAAAATTTGGTATGAAAAAAAACCGGTATATCGCAAAACATCGGTATATAGTGTCTATCGATATATCGGTTATATCGGTATAATACGAACTTTTTCAACTTACCTTGTCGCCGGCATTGCAAACCTCCTGGGCGTAAGCACGCATATCAGAATGCGCGCACAATCCAAATGCGCACAAGATAAAAACCTGGTGATATCGATATATCGGTATATCTCGATATGAGCCCACTGATATATCGATATCGGAAAAATTCCATACCGCCGGACACTGGTCTCAGTTTACACTCCTATGCAATCCTGAAGGTGCCATCTTTCAGATTTGAAATTAAAGCAAGGTTCTGTTTGCCTTTCCAAATGGATGTTAAAGATCCAATGCCACGGTTCAAACAGAAGGGAGGTTCTCCCACTGTGCTGGTCAACAATCCCCCAAATATAATTGGTCATTGACTTCATGGCTGTTTGTGGGACATTGCTATGCGCAAATTGGCTGTCATGCTCACCTACAAAATTTAGTTTAGTTATTTTACTATATCCTGTGAAATGCTCTGAGATGTATTTTCCCTGATGTATTCAAACACAAGTGTTTTTATTGCATTAATATTCATCTCACCTTCTCTCAGATACTTTTCAAGCTTGGCTCACTGAAAAAAATGCTTTGTTAATTCATCATCTGATCCATGATACATTGTTCTCCAACCACGCCACAAACCACTGCTGTCAGAATTCAGATTCGGAAGGCCTGTTTTGGTAGATTGGGGGGTATGTGGGGAGATAGAAAAAAGCAAGGGAGTGCAGGATCGAACCGACTTACGTTGTGCAATGATACCCCTGGTTGTGGTGCATCCCATCATTGCTACATGACCAGTGCCTTGGGATATCCTTCCGACGTGAAAGGTGCCACACAAATGTAATTGTGTTCTGCTTGAAAGACAGCCCTGCCACAGGTAGTGTAAGTATGAACTCAAACTAAATATGAAAAGTTTACCTTCTCCACTAGCCATGTCATCTGATCCAACTATTTCTTGAAAATTCACTCCCCTGATCCCATCAGTAGTGGATTTTGCACATCTGCCATTCAGATCTAAAAGTAACATTGAAAGAAAAATATTTTAACTCATTGTAAATCAAACACAATCTATTCAAGTGGTTTGGGCGGGGTGTGGGGGGGGGGGTGTGGAGAGAATTGCAGGGGTGGGAGGAAACAAAGAATCTCTATCCATTGTGTCCTGCCTGTTCTCAGAAGGTCAGTCGTATTTGGCTATCAAAGCGCAGCTTCTCCTCTTATAAAAATCACTCAACTGTATAAAATGGTCTTCTATGCTTCAAGATGAAGAAATCATCTCCAGCAGTTTAGTCACAGGAGACATACACACTGAACAGTACGTCACTGAAGATTGCGTTACAACCTTTAGCCTTCTCCACCCCTCAACTGTGCTAGCCTATCCTGGGTGCAAATCTGAGGCATCTTTCACAACTTCACTGAAATGGCCATACATCATGTCCAGAAAATATCCATATCAACAGTCCTGAAAATAAGGGCTCTGTGATTAAGATTGAGGTGCAGCGTAACCAAACTCAATACTGTCTCACACACAAACCTTTCCACCAGAATAAAACTAGATAGCAATCAGAAACAGGGAGTGTGGCTGAAATTTAAGTTCAAACAATCCAAGGCCAATCTTAGCAGCCTTACCACCAAACCCACTGGGATCAGTTAACTCAACACAGACCAGTGATCGAGCTGGGCCATTCTGAGTCTGTGTAGGTCAATTTCACACTGGGCCATTGATGGAGAAGAGGCCAAGTTCACATTTGTACAAATAGGGATTAATGTTTTTGTGGCGGAAGAGATGTGCAAGGTGGTGTGTCCAAGGTGGTGTGAATTAGTTCCTTCGTGCTGATTAGCCGATCTTGTCACATTTTACTTCAAACTTACCCCCCCACCACCCCCAACCACCTCTCCATCTGTAGTGGTGGTGACAGGATATTTAATTACATTCACTTGCACTCGCCTTCGAAAAGCAACAAATATTTATGCGCGTTAAGCTTTAAATTATTTAAAAATCTGACCGCTGGTACACAAACCTAGCTGGGATTTGGGTGGGAGGTGTGTGTGTGTCTGGATGAGATTAGGAGCAAGAACCCCAGACTCTAAACTCATCCAGAAGCAGATCCAATGAAGGAGCTAGCATCTGTATAGACACAGATGGTGAAATTGTCTTTGATCAAGATATACACAGCAATCCTATGCTGTGGAACATCCACCCTTGCAGAAGGCTTTATGAACTTATTTTAGTGACAGTCTTGAATTGTTTGGAAGATACTGAAAGTCTTTAAAAGTTCAATAGCGACAGGATGTGTTCATTGCCTCTTTAGCCAGAATTAGATTTCCATTTAATGCTACGTTAATAACTGACGGAAACCAGAACCTATATTATAACTCAAGTCTAGACCGTGTTGCTTATAAATGAAAGGCCCACTTCAGGTTTCTCCCTAATTATAACTTTCAACATGCGTATTACAACTTACACACACATAACATTATTTACTCCTGATACAACCACTGAATTCAATGGAGCAAACTAGGTTTCATACCACTCCAGGAGTATAGACTACCTGACCTAAACACAAGTGACAAAGGTTCAGCACACTAAACTGGCAAATTACACCAATGGAATACAGATTGCAAAACTCTGTCCAATAAGGCAGCCAAGATCAATATTTACTTGAATGGAGTAATAAAAATCACATGAAAGAGACTGTACTGTACTTTGTTGTGATTTTATTTTTACTCCATACAACCAAATCTTAACAAAAACACTCTACTCACTCACAAATGTTCAATACTCCGCCCTTATTTTTGTGGCATAGATGCAATCAAAAACTCCTCCACCCAACGTCAAAACAAATCTACCTGCCAACTGTTACATCCAGCCACCACCTACATTAATAATAATAATCGCATTTGATATAGCACTTTTCATGTCTTTCATACTTTACAGAGTATTCAGTACATTGAACATGCAGGTGTTAAGTCTCTACATGATTTAGATCAAGTTGTCCATCGCTACTGTTCATTTAAAAAGGTGCTTCCAGACCTAGCCTTTCAGATTAACATCGCTGAAGGATAGGGTCCGTCGATATGGAAATTTTCCGAAATCGATATATCGGTGGGCTCAAATCAATATATACCAATATATCGATATCACCGGGTTTTTATCTTGTGCGCATGCGCAGAAATGGTGATTAGTAGGAGGATTGGGAGGAAGGGAAATGATCGGTCTGCAAGAGCAAACGTGCGAGAGCTGGATTCAACTTGGCAAAAGTACAAGTGTATCACAAGTCATCTGCCTCTCAGCTCAGGAAATCTCTCAAGCCATGGTGCAGTGGGAATTAACCTAGTGTGAGACTTCATGCCAATTGGTCCCCCCAAAATAATAAATTGGTTACTTCAATCGTGACTGTTTGTGGGCTACTCCAGTGTGTAATTCTCCCACAAAACATAGTCAATTCACTTTACATTATATTTGAGACGTCTTCAAGGCATGATGACGTGCTATATCAACTGCAAGGATTATTATGATTATTATTTCTCTCCCCAGATGACCGTGTTCCCTCAAGCTTAAGAAAAATGCTAAAGAAAGAAATTTGCTTGACGCTCACAGAGATGTGGGTGAAGAGGCTGGGCAATAAAAAGGACCAGAGAGTGAGGCTGTCCTGAGAACATCCGGGGCCATTAGGGCAGTTCACTGGGATTCCACACAGGAAGCCTGGAAATCCGGTGAAATTATGGAGACTAGACGCGTCTCAATGCAGAGATGCCCTCTTTAAAAAGAGGTCAGGTGCAGTTTATAATGCTTTTCATGCCGTGACATGCATAATTGATAGCACCGGCAAGGGTGTGTACTGTTCCATTTGAGGACTTCTATCCACTTTGGTTACAGAAGATCAACATCCACGATGTGGATCTTGAAGGAAAAGCTTGCATTTGGCCACACCTATAATAGGATACTCTACTGGAACTGGCTGGAGGCTACAGTTCTGTACCAAGCCACAAATGGCAGTGTGATCACTCAGGTTATTAGTGTATTTGTGCCAATACTGTTTGGCAAAGAAGAAAGCACATTTAACCAATAACACTTGATTCACTGCTTCAAATTACACCCTGATTCTACTACCTGTATCCAACCTGGCATTGTACACTGTAGCTTAAAATGTTATCCTCAAGGCAGAATCTACATTAGAAAAGCCCCCCAAATCTAAAAGCATGCCACTGTTGTTTTCTACAGTTCAAACCAACACAGAACAGCTTGAAAAAATCCTCTTCTCATCAATACTCTTTAGCAAAACCGTACAGACAGCACCTAGCATCAGTCATTTCCCTATTAAGGACCGGTGGCTTTTGACATTACAGCACACCTTAAGTTCTACAATGCTATTCCAAGCACTTTCTTTTACGTGAAGGTGCTAAATAAATGCAAATTGTCATTGCTATTGCTGTTTAACAGAGAAAAAAAAGGCATTAACCCATTTCTCATATGAAAGGCCTTCATTTCTCCAGGAGGGATAAGACCCAGCAGAGACAGTCACAGTCTTACTCAGCAGCTGATAAAAGCTAATTGTGCGATTGTACATTGCCTCTGTCAAGGTCTTCTGAGAAGAAGCTAAGAACTCAGTGCGCCCATCTTTAACTTTAAGGTTGCCACATGTTTAGTTTGGGACACTGACAGCCCTACATTAACAGGATTGCTCAGGAACATGGCAAAGCAATGAATTAACATACTCTCCATTACATGACCAAAACTCAAATGAAGCACACTCAAATGTCACGTCTAAACGTGATGAGCATGTTCTGTGTTGATTCAAAGTGTCCTATAAGAAAGGAGTTTTGGTCAGTCTCAACACAGCTCATTGTAGATATAAGACTGCATCATAAAATAGTTTAGTTTCACATATAATACAGAAAAATCAACATTTTCTAGCAGTGAAAGGTGTCTGATGATCAAGTAAAACCCAGGTAGCTTTGTTCTGCTTGTGGTTGACAGGGATACCTGTAGGATAGCCAGTTGGGACACATTCTCACTCAAACTTCCCCGATCAGCATAAAATCAACACAAAACAATAAGGGGAACGAAAATGGGTACATGGATAAGAAATGATGGACACTAACAAAGGAAAGCAACAAAATATGAGTAAGTACCACTTAAGTGGCAACAACAACAACAATAATAATAATCCTTCCATTTGATATAGTGCCTTAAAACATCCTAGCGACACCTCAAAGTGCTTTACAGAATATACTGTAAAGTGACCAGTGTATTTTGTGTTTGAATGGCAGCAGCCAATCACACACAGCAATGTTCCACAAACAGTCATGGATTCATTGCCCATTACTTTTGTTTTAATTATTACCCCCGGAAAAGCTATTCGCCAATCAACTAACAACCCAGTTCCTACTTACTTCTATGTAAACAGAGGCGTGCGGATGAGTGAAAAAAACCTGCAATTGCTGGAAACCTGAATCAAAAAAGAGAAAATGCACAGGTCAATAAGCATCCGATAGGAAGACTATGTTGCAGGTCGATGTTTACAACACACGCCAAACACTGAGCAACAGTAACTCAAACAATGAATGATACACCGTCTGCTACCAATGACGGGGGGGGGGGGGGGGGGGCTGAGGAGAGGCAAGATCAGTGAGAGGAAGATTAAATCTGGAGAATGCAGAGCAAAGCAAGCGCTTCCAAAAACAATCAAGTCAAAAACACAGTTCTGCTTCATATTTGTTGATCTCAATTTAGGGGGGGAAATTGTGTTTCTAATCCCCCCTTTCGGTTAAACCACCAGCACCACAAAGTACTTCATATAGTGTCCTAACTCACCTAAATTCAGAAAATAAATATTTTCAGAGGTGTTTCTGTTTGTAGGATTTTTCATTAAGCACAAGGGAAGTTGTGTAAACATATTCACTAAGCACATTTGAACTGTGAAAACTCCTAGCACTTTGGTTAAAGACATTGTTTTTCCAAACGTGTATTCAGAAAATAATTCACCAGGATAAAATATTCAATAGGCTGGGAGCAACTGATGTGGTGTATTAAGGGCATCAAACAGGAAGTAGTATATTGACAAGAGTAAAGCACATTCAATTAAGTGCAATTTTTTCCTGTTGTGCATTTGCGTCAATACATAAAATAAGCAGCGTAACAATATTGCAAACCATTTAAAAGTTTCTGTTCAGTCTTGATACTGTGAAAACTGAACATTTAGCTTACATCAATATTTCAATACTTCTGTTTAGATCTGATCAGCCCTTAAAATGAGCTAGTCGCTACCTGCAATGAGTGGTCATTTGTAAATTGTTATATTTTCAAGTCACATTTCATTGAGAAAAACACCTCACTGATGCATCAAATATCACACAGATACTCAAATCTTAATATCTAATGGCATTTCATAGAGACAAAGCTCAGCTGTCTTGAACTATGATTCATAGTACCCCTTCTTCAGTCCAATCTTCAGTTGATTGGGGGAGGGGCGGTGGGGCTCATGGAATCTGTTACTATTTTACAGAACAAGTACTAAGAATTCCAGCCTCCACCCATTCTGGACGCAACCAGCCCTGTAAATAATGTAATGCAAAACTGCTGAGATGGTGAAGGGGGTTTCAATCCCTCAACTCAGAACTGGGTTAATTACAGGGCAGTAATCGTACTTAAAGGGGTTCAAATGACAAGCCCCAGACAGCGAGCAGACTGTGGCGACTTGAACCCCGAGACTAAATTTGATCCTCCAAATCAAAAATGTACCCAGTGCAATTCATGGACCAGGTCCCACTCACTGTCACAGGCATGGAGCTGAGAGCATCACCTCGAAGGGGAACCTTGAAAGATTGAACTGTTGATGCCAACCCTGCAAGGCTTCTGCCTCTGCATAAATCAGAACATAAATAGCTGAGCAATTTACAAGGTAGTAATCTTATCATAAACGCAGGAGAAGTTTATAAAACCATAACAGTAACTGCATGGAGTGAATCTCCAAACAGTGTCACTGATCTGTTAATCATTCCAATCGAGGAATTAAATTAATATACTGTATAACACGTTTCACCCACAAAATACAATCAATCCACTTTCTAACGCATTGTGTGAAGCACGTTGAGACTCCCAACGCTGTGATAAGGCGCTGGATCAAATACAAGGATTATTATTATAAGATGCACACACTCCATAACTATTTCACTGCCCTCAGGGTGGGCTACAGTTATTCTGTTTGGTCAACCTCTCCCCCCCCACTGCCCGGTTAAATTGCGAGTGTGTGGCGTGTTCGGGGGGGGGGGGGGGATCTGAGACAATTTCACTGTAAGCCTCATGCAACTGATGTTCAAACGTGCCATCTTTAATGGAGGAATAAAATGAAACCTCCCTCCTCACATGCGGGGGGGGGGTGGGGGGGAGAAATCCGCTGGTTACACTAAAAAAAAGTCAATGTACATTACAAAACACTCAAGCGTGACACGGGAAATTTGTTTTAAAAAAGCACTTAAACTCATAACAATTTCTGAATCTAAATTCACACACACACCTCAGTGAATTAGGACTCTCCTGTTTCTGTGCCAGGACAGATACGGGAGTGTTGTGATCTGCCGTGTATTGTCTAATAGACGCCTGCACCGCCTCAGGGCAATGAAAGAATTCCCCGAATCCTTCTAAGTTGTGTAAGAATGGATTTGGGGAAACTGTAACAAGCAAGAAAATGACTGTGATCGAATACATTTACCCCAAAGCGAGAGAGACGGTGAGGAGGGGATCGGAAATATCCCCTGAACTTTACGTTGAATACAGACGCCCAAAAGGGCAGGGATTTGTTCAGGAGGCGCGCGTCTGTTGTGATTTGAACCGTACGCTTCAGTTTGTTTCTACCAGGGATCTACACAAATCATCCGATTCAGATTCAATTAAATATCGGTGAGGGATCGACATTAGTTATTCTCCCTCCTTCTCGTTTCCTTTCTTGTTGTCCCCCTTCCGATCCCTTTTAGGCACTTTTTCGCTCTTTGTTTCTTTGGAAAGAGGGAGGGGGGGGGGGGGGGGAGGGGAGAGAGAGGGGGGGGGAGCATGGAAAGGCCACAAGCCGGAAGAAAGGCCTGCAACTCAACTTAACAAAAGTGGCGCACTTCAGCCAATCCTCCCGATCTCCCCCCAATCCCCCCTGGCTCCCCCCCCAGCACTCCCCCCAATCCCCCAGCAATTCCCCCCCCCCCCCCCCCAGCAATCCCCAGCTTCCCCCCCCCCCCCCCCCCCCCCCAGCAATCCCCAGCTCCCCCCCCCCCCCCCCCCCAGCAATCGCCAAATCCGCAAACGGGAGGAGGGGGGAAATACAACTATTTTGCAATTCCCTTCCTCCCCTCCCACACATTTCCCTCCCTCCCCCCTCCCACACAATATATATATATATACACCTTAAATAAATCTCCAAACGCTTTCAATTTCACACATGCTTTCAAACACCAAAAAGAGGCACCGGATTCTCCTTCCCTCCCTCCCTCCCTCCCTCTCTCTCTCTTCCCAATCGGGGTGGTGGTGATGGTGGAGGAAAGGGAGGAGGAGGAGGAAGGTGGGTGGGTGGGGAGGGGGTTTGAAAGCGAGATCAAAGCCAGTGAAGAAGAAGGAGGGAAAATAAAATGAGATCAATATAAAAATAAGAGGAACTGATCTCCCGTCTCTCTCTCTCTCTCTCCCACGTGTTTAGTCTGTGGCGCGGATCAGCCCGAAAACTTACAACAAATGTCCGAAGGTTCCAAAAGAGAACGCGGAATGGCAACAATGTAGCCAGCTGTAGAACCTCAGCTACCCCCGCGTTCGATCCGTACACCATGCGGTCCTCACTCACTAGCCGGGCTGGGAAACAGAGAGAGAAACCACACACACACACACACACACTTTCTTTTACCCTCCCCCTCTTCCCTCCCTTCCCCAGCCATTGTACTCTTGGAGATCCCATTCACAGACTCTCCCTCGGGTCTCAGTAAACATTCTCCCTTCCACACCCACAAAATAATAATAATAATAGATTATATAGACACACACACACACATATATATATTGCGTTTACAGCTGAACAGACAAATCGGAGGCAATGAACCAGCTGCAAATAGTACAAAAAAAGCAATGATGTCATGGTTTGCCAATCAGTAATGCAAAAACCCAGTCGATCCCACTTAATTTCATAGCTTGGTACACGGTTCTCCCACCTCCTCTCTCCTCCACCAGTGAGTGCATCACAACGATTCTGATCGCGTCGACGATGTTCCCTGATCAGCCCCAGCCCATCAGAAAACTAGTAAATGGCATTTCAAGTCATCCCGCTCGCTCAACCCCGCCTCTCACCCCGTAGAAAAATTCATGTGTAGGATATGAATGTAGGGCAGGCAGGCGGGCAGTGTGTAAGGTAATACTGCACGCTGTGTTTGTGTGTAGGATTCCACACGAAATAAGTTAACTTCAATTATTATTGAACGGTTCCGATGTTATTTTAGACATACGAGTCGGTGCTTAAAAGCACAACATGAATTTAGTGTTTTCCTCAAAATAAATTGAACCGTTCAAATATTTAGTGAACTATGCAAACACACCCAGACATTCGCTTGCTTTCCTCCCAAATTGGTATGGGTTTTCTCTCCCTTCATGTTTTCTAACACTAATAACTTGCATTTGCAATACAGTGTACCTTCCCAGACATCCCATCAAGTGAGATGGTGGTGTTTTGTGGGAGCTAGATTGCACTTAAACAATGTGTTTTCTGCTCTTTAGAGATGCCCAGTGTACAGTATACTTTAGGGAAAAAACAGCTCACAACTGCCAGAAACTCGTCCAGTCCCATCATCAATGGCCCCAGCAGCACTCTGCCCAGACACACAAAGTAACTGAATTGCATACATGTCTTGTTGGCCTTTTTTCAGCTAAGATTCATGAACTGGAAAATCTTCGATCAATTGGCACTTTAAACTTACAGCAATTTCTACCAACAAAAAATCCTACATGTCCTGCAGAACAAACCACTCACACGGTCGGTCACAGTATTTTTCACAGAATCTTTCCCCATGTACTCTCCAATTCCATCTTAGTACAATGTTCTTCGTAGTATTATTCCTCTCCAAACGTTTATCCAAGAATACTTTATAAAATGTACATCTCAGGTCTCATGCCTTAACATCCACTTGCGACAAACTACAGTATTCTACATGTTAACACTGAAGTGAGGCGGGCATACTGAATGGTGTAATTGCTAAAACCAATCTCAACATTTCCCTTCCCAATAAGTTTCCACTATTCTCAATTCAATATACATAAGCAATCTGGGAAGTACAGCAGCAAGTGTTCAAAACTGGACTAGAACAGGTTCGGCGTTTAAGTGAATCCAGTCGTTTAAATTCGATTGTGTTAACTTTCCTATTTTTGAAGTCCATTAGGATTCTTCCAGGGATGAGGGGAGAAAGAGAACCAAGATAATAGAAGCCTAATGCTGCAGCTTAGTGTGACGGAACAGACAACATCGTTGCCTAAAGGGCTGCAGGTGCCAGAGATCAATATTCTTGGCAGTGTATAAAAAAAACACACTAAAATTAGCACCCTTATGTCTGACTGTGTAAATCACACTGAGCCAATGATTAGGAAAGTCCCAGGTTTCAATCTTATATTGGAGCTCAGGCTGAACACCTTAACTGTTTCACCCACACACGTGCAGTCAATTCACTTTACAGTATATTCAGTGAAGCACTTTGAGGCTTCTAGAAGATGTGAAAAGCGCTATATCAAATGCAAGGATTAATATTATTGGCTAGGAAGTCTTCAAGCTACTTTACAATTACCAACAGTGACAGTATATCACACCAAGGTCATACATTACTCCAATTTAATTTTCTTGGAATCCACCGACAATATAAATTTGGGGAAATATGCTCTTCAGTGCACAGAAGTGTACAATTGGCAGAACAGAATTTCCAAGATAAAAATGTTGATTCTGATCAGAATTTCTGCTGTGCCCAGGATAATCTTACCAATATGCATTTCAAGACCATTTTAAGTAGTATGTTCTAAAATGTATGGGGCTCTGGAGGAGGGCACCCTAATATCTTGTTATAAAGATGCTCAGATTTACATTGGGAAATAAGATGAATTGACAATTTCCACAAAATTCCCATAACCTTTATTATCTGGATGTAGAAAAGCAGATTTACTTTTTTGAAAGAAACCTGTAAGAAACCAATTTTTGTGTGATCGTTTGTGGAACTAGAGTCAGCTCAATTCAAATTCATCACTGAGGGTATCTCATGGCAGGAATTGTGTACTGCACCTTTACAATCCCACCTGAATTATTTTGCTGATGCTTGGGACATCCCCACGATCTGAAAGCCACTTTACAAATATAATTTTGTGATTTGAAATTTACAATACTGTACAATCAGATCTGAAGCCTAAATGCCCATAAACAATTGTCCATAGAAAACACTGTCATCTCTAATTTAATGAAGTGGGAAGGGAGGAAGCCATCTCCAATTTCACGGGAAGTTCAAGAAAATCAGTGAACCAACTGATAATGCTGAACACATCCATTTATTTCCAATAATCCATCTGGTAGATATTTAAATATTTAAAAATAGCATTTTGCGTCTCCCAACTGAATGCATTTTGAAACGCCAATTTAGCAGTAATGCCCTTTATACTATAAGTCCAGTTTCAAACCAAAATCCCATCATTGATCTCTGCCATATCTTTTTATAAGAAAGAATTTGAATAAGTCTGTCACTCCCCAGATGCTCAGTGGGTTTATTCAACGATTAGCTGATCCATATACATTGGGAAGGTCCCAATGCCTTACTTGTGGTCTTGATCACTGATCTCAGCCAAGTGGCAATAAGCCTGATTACCCAGGTTAGGAGGTGAAAATGGCTCAAAATTGTACCCAATAGTCCCCACTAAAGATGCATTCGTGGGTGAGTACTGTATAGAATTGGATTTGTCTAATCGGAAAGCCTGCAGATATTCATGGTCATAGTTAACTAGTAATAAACTATCACCTGTGGAAAGAAACAGGAGCTTTGGTTGGGGGGTGGGGGAAGGGGGGTAGCAGAGGAGCGAAAATAATGAACCAAATTGTCAAGTAAAATAGAATTACCCAAATACACTTCTCAGTGGAAAGGAAATAATAGAAGCAGTAAACTTTTTTTAAATGTAGTAAATTTTTTAGACTTGCTTCCGACAATAATTTGTTTTTGTTTTTCTCCTATTTGAAAAATTTCAAGGCTAGTGAATTACACATTGTGACTAAATCCAAACTTTTGCCTCCATTTAATATTGCATTTAGTTCTGTAAGATGAGTCTGTTCCTTCTGTATCACCCTTGATACAGCAGAGAATAATAATAATAATCCTTGCATTTAATATAGCGCCTTTTCCATCTTCTAGATGTCCCAAAGCGCCTTACAGAATACAATGTGACAATCATTCTTTCATCTTTATCCACCATTTCAAGCAGTTGTCAATAGGTGGAGGGAGAGAGAAAATAAACTGCATGACTGCATCATTTACTCAAGAAACTTCAACCTCAAATAACAAGTTTGAAACAATTTTATTTAAGTGTATTATTATAATGTTGTTAATAGTAAAATATAATTACCTTATATCATATATTATATATTACCTTCTTAAAGAATCTTTATCTTTATTTGGGGGCAGGATCAAACTATAAGAAATGCTCACAAAACAAACTGATCCCACACAAAAAAAAGTTAACAGGACAGTTTAAAAAATATATATTTTCTATGATTTATCCAGTTGGTAAATTTACTGTGCGTGACGTCCAACTGAGTTCCTGTCTGTCTGTTCTGGTGGATGCTAAAGATCCTATAACACGACAGTATTCAAAATGGGAAAGGAGTTTCTCTCAGCATCCTGGTGAGCAACCATCAACATTAATTGATCATCGACTTCACGATGGTTTGTTTGTCTGATAATGTCCACTTACCAAGCACACTGCCTCTCATCCAAATGAAACTTTAACAGTCCAGTGGATTTCTTATTCAGAATCCAGAAGTTGTTCAAAGATTCATGTGTATACAAAGCGGGACCTTTGAAGGTACTGTACTTAGAAACTTTCATTGTTCTCAAAATTCTTCTATTTTATCTTGAATATTCTGACAATACTAGCATCCAGGTGCACAAACAGCCATCATCGAGATGGTCATTCTTCAAGTATGAGTCTCGAGAATGTCAACTGGCAACCTGACGGTGGAAGTATCACAGACCAACCTGATCCTTTGCCTACCCAATAACCACACACGGGCATTTTGTAGCAAGAGTAACTGGATAGCGATTGGAAGCTAGTTATAACTGCCATGAAGTACAGATTCTGTTTCTCACGTAATAAGAAAGGAATCTGAGCCATTCCAACTTCTGGGCACCAGAAGCAAGCACGATATAATTGAAACATAAAATGCAGCAGCTGAACGCAAGTGGAGATACAGTCATTATGCCAGTGCTTAAAAAGTTTGTATTTTCTTTTAAACCCTGTGCTTTGTGAAAAGTAGAGAAAGGGGGGAAAAAATTATATGTTCAAAAAAGAAAGCAATCAATCTACAAAGGGCAGAGTGGCCGAGGAGCTTAAAGCTGAGATACTTTGAACCTTTGGAGCTCCACGGGTTCTTTGAGGGGCTGTCATTCAGTACCTGCTGTTTTTGTCCTGCGAGACAAAAAAAAATCTCCACTGAGACGCTCCACAAAAAAGTTTCCTGTGAAAGCTGAATCCCATCCCTTCAGCCCACACACACAAAAGAGGTCAGATCAATCATGATCTTCAGCAAGCCATCACCGTGCAATGTTATTTTTCCATTAACTGCCTGCATGCCATTATTTTCTATAGATGACATCTGCACAGCACCATGTGGACGAAACAAGATCTCCCGAGTTTCAAATGCACCAAAGTCCTAAAAGATGTTAGTTCCTCAAGGGATCAGATCTCCTGGGTAAACAGGATTTGGGATTTTTCATAAGTCAGGCATTACGGAGCCAGTGTCCTTTGTCTTTTTGTTAAATTAAGTCTCCAGTTCTGTACAGCTCTCCTAAAGAATGGTAAATACACAGATTCAAGTCTGGACATTTCCACCATATTTCTCTATCAGTTTGCACATTTCCCCCAATGTTAACTGCAACACTCAGGTGGAAGAAATTCAACAAGGTTTATTTTTTCAAAGGCTGGGAGCATCTTAGAGGGTAACTCTATCTTGATTGTAATTCCAGATGGAAACTGAAGGGTCACTTGGCATTCTGGGTAGCTTTTGTTGGGTCCCCAGCTGCTTTTTGTTTGAGGCTTCGTGCAGCCTGGACACATCTCTGGGAGGTCAGAGTGCAAGGATTGGGACTCCATTTTGTGCTTAATAGCTAGCTGTTTAGGAGTTTGAATATCACATGACAAATCAAGGTTTCAGATGTCAAACAACCCCTCCCCCTCCCAAATGCAATTCACATCGTGCTTAGAGACAAACAGGCATATTGTGCAAACACTTATCGTGACGGCAGACTGAGAAATTCTGGGCATCCAGGGCTGGTCAAACAGTCAATAATCAAACTTAAATTATCAAACAAAAAGCTGCTGAATGGATATTTTGAATCTAAGAATGCATCTTCTACCTAATGCCACAGGATGCAAGGGAGGAAAACAGATATATAATCTGGTGTGAATAACTTCCAAAACAGAGGCAAATACTTATATCTTAGAGCTCCAGACCGACACTATTAAGCTAAATTCAGTCCTTTTGGGTTGTCTACATCCCGTTCCTACTAAAAACACAAATCCATCCACCATAATTTTTAAGTCCCATGCTGATACTGCACTAAGCTCTTAGGATACTTCGGAGCTGGTTTAAACAAAATTGGTTCTGATGTGCCTGAGACAATACTGGGGCTGTGATCTGGCTACATTTACCATACATTTCAAATAGAAACCATCAGAACCAACAACAACAACTTCGATTTATCTAGCGCTCTCCACACCGGACGGGAAAGGGACCGAGCTAATTCACACAAGATCAGATTTGTGAGTCAAAAATGTCATTTTCTGTTCTGCACATTCTGCAATATCAATAAACACCACACAGACCAGAAGGTAAAATAATGCACCTCTGCCTTGTAATGTCAAGCTGAGCTATTAGCTCAACCAAGTCAGAAAACTATGATAACTATTATTGCATCTCATGAATGAATCGGAGAGCTTGATGCTGATATTAAGGTGTTTCAAACCTCGTCATTAGCATCCCTCAATTGGATAAAAGGGAATTTACTAATTTTTCCCAAAACAGATCTGCAAAGCACTGTACCTGCAGAAATAGAATTGGCCTTTACCTAGCGATCTCTACTGAAAAGTGTGTAGGGGAGGGTTTGAGGACAGAAATCAGACTTTGCTGCATCCATGGGTAAATGAGGTACCACTGTGCTGCTGTAACTGTGGAACTGGACCACATCAATTTCTTAGGAGGAAACATCAAAAAATACTGTGGGACTTCTCTCAGCAACTACCCACAAGATAAAAACTGTAGATATTCTATCCATGTACTTGATCCAGTAAAAAAAGTTTCTTTCTCAGCTCAGTGCCAGTCGAAGCATAATTCTGACATTCAGCATTTCTGTGACACTGCGAGAGTGAAGTAATGACTTTAGTTAAAGAGTATTTTCAGGATATAGGAGCATATTACATTCTTCCTCCAAAATCACAATTGGAGAACGTGAGTGTTCAAGATTTCCTGGCTAGCACAGACTGGTCATGTCAATTGGATGAGGCATAGATCCAATTTTAAACACAGATTAGCAGGTTTGTTTAGCACACTGTTCTTTTACCTCCAGGATCTGGATGCAACCACAGATGAGAATGATGGGGTGAAAGTCATCTCTCCCTTGGTGGTTTGCCCTGCCACACCGGTGCAGTTTGTGAGCCCTCATCTGAGGTTTAAATGTTCAGAGGTGACTGTTCCAATGAAGAACATTATTCAGTAGAGGTGTGGGGGAAGGGATGGTGTTAGTCTATCTATCTTTTAAGTGCTTCAACCAGCCTCTTGGAATGGTTTGGACAATTGGTAATAACCACACCCCATCTCACACTCTCTCTTAAATATGATCCTTGAAATGATTGCAAAGGTTCATGCTCCAGCCCTGGACTTAACCTCCAACATGCGTTTGTTTTTAAAAGGCAATATAGATCTTTCCAGCTGTTAGTAGAACTAAGGATGCCAAAAAGTAACCACCGCAAAGACGATGTCCCTTTAAATAGAACCAGAAAGGTCACCAGAAAGATTTAAAAGGCATTGTCACATTAAAGAGGTCTCAGCATTGCTTTCCCAGGACATTTTTAAGCCTACGTTAACCTTTACCCTTACTGAACAAACCGGAACGTATTTAGTTACAGCTTGCTCTTTAAAGCCCATTGTAATAAAAGGCAGCACTCTTCATTTTTATTCTATCAATTGCTTTGTCTAAATTATTTGGCTTTTGATAGTTATTGCATTTTTGTTTTCCGAGATTCTTTACTGTCCAACTCACAAATGATAGTCGGACCACACAAAAGTTTCCTAGATGAGTGAATGGGTTGTTGGACTTATAAAGAGAGATGGATATATCAGCTGAAAAGGAATTACATTCTTAACGACATTCATCAGATTCTTTTTCTTTCCCACCCCCCCCTCCCCACTCCACCTCCCATCTTCAAGGACTGCATTCTGAGATTTACACCACCTACGCAAACCGCACAGTGGGATTTTTAAGGTTTTCATTGTAAAAGAAAGTAAAACATAAAATTGCTAACAGCTCTTCTGAAATGTTGGAATTCAAAAAATACCAGGTCAGCATTCTTCATTGCAACAGTCATCTCTGGTCATTTTAAAGGCAGATGAAAGGATCAGGTTTATGGAAAAGGAAGTACATAATTGTATCACTTGGAAGTGAATCACTCCCCAAGGCAATATTCCCAAGGACCCAACTCCACAGGTACCTCTACAGCAGCAGTATTATCAGGAAAGCTGCTACTTTGAAACGTTTGACAACCGATGTGTTCACATGCTCATATCTGCAATGAAGTGAACTGTGTAATTTGTACTCTGATGTATGTGGCATTACGGGCCCATTACACAAGCCTCATCTCACACAAAAGTGAGCATTCAATCTGTGTCAAATGTGTAGTCAATATAGCATATTGCAGCACCTCGAAAGGGCAAGACCTAGATTTCCTTCCCCTGTACACAATGGTGGTTGAAATATGATATTTAGAGCCTCGATCCACAAATAGTAACTCCTGCCAGTAACCGGAAGTGCCTCATACCAACCCACATGACAACGGAACGTCACTCCGATTCATTCTATTTCCAAAATGGATTTCCGGCGGGTGGGGGGGGGGATGAAATGGAGGCAGAAAGATGCCGCACTTCCAGCTACTGGGAGGAAATTAATTACAAATACGGCATTTTCAACCTGATTGCTTCTGATTTCAACTGCGATGCAACAGAGGGAAAATGGCAGTAACAGAAAAAGAAAAGTGTACTTAGGACCACTTCACCTAATCTCACTGGGCATTATTCAATTGTCTTCTGAAAGGGGAGGACATACAAAATATCTTACAAGACTGAGTACTGTATCAAAGGAATGGTGTGCCATACGAGTATGCACACAGGTATTCTCAAAACCAAGATCCATGTGACATCACTTGAAGACATAAAAAGCTCTAAATCAAATCCAAGGATTACTATTATTACTATACATCAGCCATGAAGAATACCCCTGAATAATTAAGAATGAATTCCCCACATACTGAAACATTTTCAAGCCTCTTTGTCTTGTCAAAAAACAATTTGACTATTTCTCAGTGAAACCTGTATATATGCCCAGGTTGTATATAGACCTGGAACTGCAAATATATATGACCTGGAAATGAGTTGCTCAGCAAACAAGCAGACATGAGACCCACCACAATCACTAATTGCAGGTTTGAACCAGAGAAATTGGGGCAGAGAGGATAGAAAAAGAGAGCATAACTGAGAAAGAGTTTTGAGTCTCTTAGAAATGAGAAATGTACGTGTAGGTTCAAAGCCCACTATACAGGGAGCCATCAAGGTTGAAAAGATGAGATTAGTCAATAGTGGTCAAGCAATGTTAAGCTTGATTTTTAAAAAGCCCACAAATTAAAGGAGGAAAAGGGACATTCTGTAGTCTTGAATTCCTACCAAAGAGTGAGCTAGATCAGAAGATGGAGTCAATAGCTTTAGTTACTGAATAAGATGAAACCTTAATTTGGTATTGTTAATGCTGTATTACTATTCAATCAACATTTTCCAATCTCCATGACACAAATTTTAACACATGGGAATAGGAAATGTAACCAGCCTTTGCAGCCAAACTTTCCAAGTTTCACATTGCACAATGACATACTGTGTTCATTACTCACATTGATCTGAAAACCACTGCATTAACAGATTAATCAATTCATCTGAAATAATAGTGTTCTTATGATAATTCATAAGGATTGAAAGTCATGTACTAGGAATTAAATTTCTAGATGTACGCCAGCAGTAGAGCTGCTCTGTATAGTTGGTGTGCCAGGATTCCACCCATGTACAAGTGGGTAGATTTTAATTTTCACGCAACACGTGGGTAGCAATGCCAACCACTGCACAGAGAACACAGCACGTGGCAAATATATGCCAAACAGGGGTTTACTTTACACCCAGAACGATGTGGAGGGCAGGATGCAGTCAGCTGACACTGGCAACTGGATGCTTGGCAGACATCAGATGCACTCACACCACTTTGGTCGCATTCAGAAAATAAAGCAAAGATATTCTGAGAAATTTCACCCGCACGATTCACAGCCATAACTGATTGTTTTAAAGCAACATTTTAACCCAAATTAATGCTCCCATTTAGCATAGTAGCTTCTTACCACACAGAGTCACATGCATTTCAAAAGTTTTCAAGATCTTCCTTCCCTTACCTTACAAACAGCATTCTTGTCATTTCGACTCAATGTTCTTTCATTAGTGAAATGTTCATTTGATGAACAATCGATCACATTTGACTGAATTGCTGTATTGAAATTCATTCATAAACAAATCAATGTTGCCAGAGGAAGTTAAAAGTAACCAATAATTCTTCAGCTGATACAAGTTTATATAGCCTCCACCTCCATCGTCTCATTGAGACTTTCAGTACCACAATCCCCTACAGTTTGTACTAATAAGGCTCACTTTATTGCCTGCCTTTTTAAAAAATACATAAAATATAAAAGGACTCATCAATGAAAGCTCTCCACTGTTAATTCAACTCGCTTCAAATTTGCAACAATCTCCATATCAAAGTGAAACAGATAATAATACTTGCATTTTATATAATGCCTTGTCACGTCGTTGAGATGTCTCAAAGCGCTTCACAGAATATACTGTAAAGAGAATTGACTGTATATTTATGGGCAAAACGCGGCAGCCAATTGCACACAGCAGCGTCCCCACAAACAGCCGTGGATTGAAATGACCGATTTATTATTAGTATTTATTAAAAATTCACAATTTCGCCACACTTCAATTCTTTATATTGGTGATGGGGGGGGGGGGGGGGGGGTGGAAAGCCACAATCTGCACGGTTCAACTTGTAGTTCACAGTGAGTATAAGAGGCTGCTGCCCCTTGAAAAGCACCAAGGCTGGGGAGTAACAGTGGCTCATGTTAAGAAAGGAAACAAAGGAGAGGAACAGGATCTCCCCCTCCCACACACAGACACACACACACAGATCTGTGATTGAATGACTGGCCACCTGCTGGAGAGCTGAGCTTGTCTTGGGGTTACTGGGTTGGGTTGGCGGGGGCTTGTCTTCTCAATCAGCCTGATCACTTTGGGGGTCGGAAAAGCAACGAGAAACATGGAAATAAACACGAAACAGACTGAAAAGCACATCTTTCCGGCGACACAGACACACACACAGACTCAGACACACACTCACACAGACAGACACACACACACACAGACACACACTCACAGACACACACACAGACACACACTCACAGACAGACACACACACACAGACAGACACACACACACACAGACTCAGACACACACTCACACACACAGACTCAGACACACACTCACACAGACAGACACACACACACACAGACACACACTCACAGACACACACACAGACACACACTCACAGACAGACAGACACACACACACACACAGACAGACACACACACACACAGACTCAGACACACACTCACACACACAGACTCAGACACACACTCACACAGACAGACACACACACACAGACACAGACAGACAGACACACACACACACAGACTCAGACACACAGACAGACACACAGACACACACACACAGACACACACTCACACAGACACACACTCACACACACAGACAGACACACACACACACAGACAGACACTGAGGTTTCTAATCAAACGAAATCAAACCGGACACCAGGTCCTGCCAGACTTTTTCAAGAAAATCAGAGCATCAGGTTAACTTCACTAAAGGGTCAAATCAGCCCCGTTCTGCCGCTTCATAAATCAAAGGTCCCTCTGTTCCCCTGTTACACTAACTCAGGGTTTCTCTCCCAAACGATATCTGGAGAACCTGCCCTCCCTCAGTCACAACATCTGAAACCCCTCAACTGCCAACTCGCTGGGTGGGGGGGAGACAGACAGACAGACAGACAGCCGCTCACTAACATAGCTCACATTCACAAACATCCTTCACATGTTACCGCAGAACAATCAAACAAGAGCCAGCACAGACACAGGTCAGCCACACACCCGGCCGGGTTTTTGTTTGTGTTACATGTTTAAAATCTTACCCAGTGAGTGAGTGTCAGAGAATCAGTCTGGCTGCTCATACTTTTTTTAAAAAAGACATAGAAACTAAACCCACCCGCGAACACAATGTACACATCACTGGGGTGGGCGCCCGGTCACTACACCAACAGGTAACACCCCCAGCCTCCCCCAGAACAACACGCCAGTGATCAGAGCGCCTGGGAGCGCTCACTTACCCCGGTCCACACTTGTAAACAGCATAGTAAATACTGCGAACTTTCGCTTTGACTCACACAAGTCTGTCTCGTGTGTCTCTCTCTCTCTCTGTCGATCACACAAAGGCTGTTGACCCCCTTTTTCCGTTTACAATCGGCGATATTCGGTTTCACATTGTTTGTGGGGTCTTTTTGTAAGTTTTTTGTTAAAAATAAAGGACCAAAAGTAATAAGATTTTTTTTCCAGCAACGAAAGGGGTTGGGTTGGGTTAAGTGGGTTTGGGGGTGGGGGACTCCTCCCTCCCTCCCTCCCTCAGCCACACAGCCACACTAGACACAGCCACACTAGACACACAGCCACACTAGACACAGCCACACAGCTACACTAGACACAGCCACACTAGACACAGCCACACAGCTACACTAGACACAGCTACACTAGACACAGCCACACAGCTACACTAGACACAGCTACACTAGACACAGCCACACAGCTACACTAGACACAGCTACACTAGACACAGCCACACTAGACACAGCTACACTAGACACAGCCACACAGCTACACTAGACACAGCTACACTAGACACAGCCACACGAGACACAGCTAAACTAGACACAGCCACACAGCTACACTAGACACAGCTACACTAGACACAGCCACACTAGACACAGCTACACTAGACACAGCCACACTAGACACAGCCACACAGCTACACTAGACACAGCCACACTAGACACAGCCACACAGCTACACTAGACACAGCCACACTAGACACAGCTACACTAGACACAGCCACACAGCTACACTAGACACAGCTACACTAGACACAGCTACACTAGACACAGCCACACTAGGCACAGCTACACTAGACACAGCCACACTAGACACAGCCACACAGCCACACTAGACACAGCCACACTGGACACAGCCACACTGGACACAGCCACACAGCCACACTGGACACAGCCACACTGGACACAGCCACACAGCCACACTGGACACAGCCACACAGCCACACTAGACACAGCCACACTGGACACAGCCACACAGCCACACTAGACACAGCTACACTGGACTCAGCCACATTGCCAAACACTTTTACAAAAAGCGGCGCCAATGTGGCTCTCACCACGTGCTGAGGGACAAAGGGAGGAAGGCGCCCTCACCTCACACAGACACGTGGTCCTGTCAGGCAGACAACAACAACAACAACAACAACAACACCACACATAGCCAGCGCCCCGGGCGGCAGCCATGGTGAGGCATTGATATCAAATACAGGCGTGATTTATCACTAGCGGCGGCAGGAATAATAATCCTGGCATTGGACAAAACATCTCCAAACACTCCTCAGAGCGTATTCTCCAGTGAACCGACTGCGTATCTTGTGAGTGAAACACGGCAGCCGATTGTCCCACCGGCATTGGTGGATCGAGTGGCCAGTTTTTGGGGGGATTGGGGCTGTTGTTACAAAACACAACTCCAAACTGCCGACTCAAATACATCCCGGCTCAACTCTTATCCTAAATAATAAATAATAATCCTTGAATTTCATGCACTGTACTGTAGTGCTTTAGACGCCTCAAAGCGCTCAAAGACGCCTCTAGACGCCTCAAAGCGCTTCATGGATTGTACTGTAAAGTGAATTGACTGGATATGTGTGGGCGACACGCAGCACTGTTGCACACAGCAGCGTCCCACAAACAGTTGAGGATTGAAATGACCAATTTGGATTATGTGTTTGGAGGGTTCATCATTAGGTGTGTGGAGTAAGGACACTCGCCCAAGGTTTCGCCTTTTAATGTGGTGTATCATTGTATCCTTGTATCATTTATAAATTTAAAATATCAGATGTATGGATTATTATTATTATTAACTTCACGTTATCTAACATCAGAGTTGCTCATTTCAAAAGTATTATTTTTAGGGTTGTTACAGTGATAATAATAATCATTGTATTTGATATAGCGCTTTTCACGTCTTCTAGATGTCTTAAAGCGCTTCACAGAAGATACTGTAAAGTGAATTGACTGTATATTTGTGGGCAAAACGCGGCAGCCAATTGCACACAGCAGTGTCCCACTAACAGTCATGGATTGAAATGACCAATTTATTATGGGGTTTTTTAGGCAGATTATTATTAGGTGTGTGGAGTAAAGAAACTTGCCCAAGGTTTCATCCTGACCTGCCTGGATTCAAAACGCAGGTCTCACCCGTATAAGGCGAGTGCTCTAACCACTGAGCTACAGAATAGTGGATTAACTGCTCGTAACTTCCCCTGCCCCTCACCCTGTATTTATTGGGTGTTTCATATTTATTTGGTGTTTTATAGGGTAAAATTGCTCAAATTGTACACCACTAAAAAAAACAAAAGCACAGTGTTTAGAGCGCAATTGGCTGCCGTGTTTCGCCCACATATATACAGTCAATTCACTTTACAGTATATTCTATGAAGCGCTTTGAGACGTCTAAAAGACATAAAAAGTGCTACATCAAATACAATATTATTATTATCATAGGAAACACAAAAACTATAGTTTAGATTGGATTATCATCAAGCAATTAGAAACATGCTATTCTACTTTACTCCTTCATTGTTGTAATTTCATTGACAAACTCATTGACAAGACTAAGTTATTTTCAACTTTCTTCACTGTGCATTTACAAGTAACTACGAAACTTAAAAGTCTGAAATAATATTACATTGTAAGTTTACAATGTAAATATAGTTTCTACCTATAAATTTAAGGCATAGTTTTATTATGAAGCTTGGAATGCCAAAATGAAATTTCGGAGTATTTTTCAGTGAGTTTGTAACCCATCTTTCCTACACAGTTTAACTGCCCTCCCCCTCCCTTTACTTTTAATCTCCTGAATGAAACGCAATGGTTCTTGTGCTGCTGGGATCATGGAAATGCCATCTGTGGAAAAGTCGTTGGCCAGTGTCGAATAACATTAGTTGTAAAGTTACATTGATCTTTTGAGGTCTCAATCAGGATCAGACAGAGCTTTGTGGAGCCTCAATATGTTGGTTAGGTGGAGCTGCACACCATCCACGGGATGAGTTTGGTGGCAGAATTATTTTCTTTACTCATTTGTTTCTAAACTGAGGCAAACATATTTACACAGTTAGTGAAAATACACACTGGGGGTTTAAATTGTTAACTGTGTTAACCATGCACGTAAATCCACGCACATATGCTCTTGATTTCATAGTTAAGAATCAATACAAAAAGAATGAAACAATCATATTAAAACATTTTATTGTTTATTAGTTCCATAGAACCTGTGATTCTCTCTTGAAGGTATATGCTTATATATGGTTACCCAATCTGCATATTAGACTTTCATTGAGAAAGATAAGAATTCAGAAAGAAACCACAAATAAAACAAAACCAAAACACACACCCTGAGGAACAAGTGGCGTCCAATAGCAAAGAAAGCCTTCACATCGATGTTGCAAATATTATTTTACATTGTAGTACCCTCACAGGGGGAAAAAAGGTAATTGGACAGTGGCTCACATCTTTGGGACAATGAAGAAAACTAATGGAAGACAACATGATTTGTTTTGCTAAACAAGAGAAAGGGCATCTTACGACTCAGGAAATCATGTCTGTTTGTTCTAAGAATGTTCCATTCTGTGATGGGTCAAACATTCTGTCACACTTAAAATTCAAACTGTGTCTTAAAGTGCTGCTTTTCTGTGTGTAAATATATAAAGATCCTGAACCAATTAATACCATCCTGTTTGATGAATGGTTCATATCTCCCTGTGGACAGACATGGATATTTCCCCCACTTTTGTAGTTTGTAAGCTCTGTATCTTGTCTTTAATGCAGAATATGCATGAGGCGGCATTGATGGGGCTGAGAATATATAAGCTGGTCTTGTGTCTTTAGTTGGATATGTGCACAAAGCAGAGAAACCTCTGCTTTTAAAAGTTACCAAGTGACAAAGGGTTAAACACAGCACCAAGAACTGTGCAGGAGCAGGGGAACACTTTTGGAATCTGTTTGAACAGGATCAAAATTCGCTTTATCAGACAAAGATTATAGCAGGAAGACAGGAAAGATGAATTTTCTGTTTAGTGAAACCAGCCTGTCAATGAAGGACGGCTCTTAAACTAAATCAGGAGTTGTGATTAATGGTTATAAACCCTGGGGACATTCAAATTATATTTGTATTGTGCTTTTAGTATCTGCTGATCAAGGTGTTATAAAGTGCAGTTTTATCAATAAATATATTAATTACACTAGCCTGCAAGCTTCCGGCCTATTTAGTAAAATGTGCTAATATGATATTTTTCCAATAAACCAAACAATAGCAATGGTTGGACCTTTTCAAAGACAGTCTAGCAGAGGATTCTTGGTTAAGTGAAACCTACTTTGGCAGCTGATATATCTTTATTATGGTTTTGCCCACAAATAAAGGTTCCAGTGAAGCAATGCCTTATCTGTATTTTCATCATAATTATCAATTTCCTTCTGCTTTGATCTGAAATTGATGTCCTTAGGTATTAAACACACATCTAATCCTTTGCTAGGATGGCTTTTTGCTAGCACTGGGACATTGCCTGCTTTAGCCTCTGCTGAAATCGTCAATCAAACCTTCAATTACTTATACTCTCTGCCTCATCAAGTGTCCCACACCCATTACTCCCCTTCTGACCAGGTTTCACTGTCTCACAGTATTCCAGTGGTTTGACTTTAAGATCTATGTTCTGATATAAACTACTGTACTTTTTATAATACAAAATGTGATGCTGTTGAAAGTGCATGCTGGACATAATCTTTTACCATAAATCTCAGAGTAACATACAGTATTCTGTTTTGTTCATTCACCTATGGTCAAAAAGCACTGAATGTTGGAAACAATTCCAAGCTCCTCTGCTGATTTGATCAATTGATAATGCGCAATGCCAAAGTATTACAGTCAGCCATGAAGACCGAAAAAATCAGAGTTTCAATGCTCAATCTGTGCAGTTAGTACATTTTAGGCACGGTAACTTGGACATGCTACAATTAGCCTAGATGTTATTGGGTTCTCTTCAATGTGAAAGGCACAACGCGCATATAAATTGTTGCTATTAGTGAGGAAGTGAAAAAATATGCTGCTAACTCTGAATGTTGGAGGGGAAAGTATTTGTGTCGTAAAGTTTCTGGGCATCGGTTGAGGACTCATCTGTGGTGTCCTAATGCCTGAAGAGCTACTAACTAGCACAGATGATCTGGGCTCACACATGAATAATGGTCACTTGTTTCAGGTACTGGTTTAGTGGTGGTGAAGAGGTTGACAATATTGCTCTCTGAAAAAAAAGTTTAATAATCTTTCAAACAAAATAATAATTGGGTCACTCAATACACGATTGTTTGTGGGACACTGCTATGCGCAATTGGCTGCCCACAAAGTCAATTGACTTTACAGTGATTTCTGTGAAGCGCTTTGAGATGTCTAGTAAAGCGTGAAAAGCGCTCTATCAAATGCAAGGATTATTATTATGAATTCTTAGTAGAGAAATGTTCTGTTGCATCAAATAATTTTCCAATACCAACGAATGCAATACTGTACAATGAAAGTCACAGTTAGAAGAGTAGTTCAAAGACCTGTGGCTTTGCTTTATACAGGTTAGCCTAGTCATAATTATGATGTCAAACACTTAAGCTATTCCACCACAGGCAGAATGGTTTTGGATATTTGTGTGTCACCTGCATTTTTATATTTCAAGCAAAGCAAGGCATTTCAGGCTGGCCTTACTAGGATTGACTTAGTATTAAGCATTCAGAACTCCCTGATTTTACATTGATGAGTGTACATGTATTTCAATTTTTTTTTAAAGAAAATATTGACAAAAAATGTCCAAAAGAACCTAACTCCAGTTTAAGCATTAATTGTTTGGGGAAAAATGTTTCCGGTTAACATCATTTCGCTTAAAATCGCACTTTTCAAGACATTAAGCGAGGACTAATTGTATAATAGTAACAATCCTTGCATTTGATATAGCGCTTTTCACATCTTATTGACGTCCCAAAACGCTTCACAGAATATACTGTAAAGTGAATTGACTGTATATTTGTGGGCGAATCGCGGCAGCCAGGTATACACAGCTGTGTCCCACAAACAGTCGTGGATTGAAATGACCAATTTTATTATTGTGGTTTTTTTTGGACGGATATATGAAACTTAGCAAACAGAGCAGGAGAGTGCTCAGCTAGTAATGAATTGTTCATAATCATATTCACACTGTTGACATATTCACACAGTGGGAACATATGAAAACACGGAATATGAAAATGCCTCTAGTTTTGGCTGATCAAAACCCCACCGATTGCTTCTGCTAACCCTACAACAACAACTTGCCTTTATATAGAAATGCATAAGATGCTGGAAATCTGAAATAAAAACAAAAATCACTGGAAACACTGAACAGGTCAGGCCGCATCTATGGAGAAGGGAAACATGAGTCAACATTTTGGATCCACAACCCTTAGTCAGTAACGGTTCTGACAAAGGGTTGTGGACCCAAAACGTTGACTCACTTTTCCTTTCTCCATAGATGCTGCCTGACCTGCTGAGTGTTCTCACCGATTTCTGCATTTATATAGTACTGTTCAAGTGGGGTAGCTTCTTGGAATGCTTTACTCTGCAGTTCACAGACAGATAGCCTCACCCCACCCATTCCATCTCCTGGAGAGGATATTGTATTTTTTCCATGAATCCCAATTATATTTTAAAAAACTTCAGAATATCAATCCATCTCACTATTGAAATCTTCCCTTCAAAGCCTGCGTCCACCCCTCCCCCTCTTCCACAATCACTACAGGCCCCAGCAATAAGGGAAGCATTATGTGTCGCAAATACAGTATTTGAATATTTCTTTTCATTCTTCTCTACATCCTCCAATGCCGGTCTCCAGCAGGTATTTATTCAGCATTTGTTTTAAGGAGTTAAAATAACGCAGCATCCAACTGCTCTGTACAAGGCTTTGTACAATTACTATAATGTAAGAAACTACCCCGTGTGAAAGGTATGATATAAATGCAAGTTGTTACTGTTCTTGTTGCAATAAGAAGCAGTTCTGAAATATCCCGAAGCTGCCGTTTTATCACATTCTCACCATTTATCCTGCAGCCAGAGCCACAACCCAGTAGGAACAAACAAGTGACTGCGCATGAACAAACTCACACATATGCAGTTTCAGTCGCAATTGCAACTTAATTTTGTGCATGCGTGTTCATTACTTGAACCTTCAAAATAACCGATCTCTTCGGACTAGAGCCTTGTGCGCTGAATTGAAGAAAAAGAATGTCTTTTCATGCAAATATCCAGCTCCATGGTGACACACTCTTGCCTGACCTGTCAAGCTAGTTTGCTGATGAGCTCTGAAACAGAACAAAGGAGACATCTGCCCTCTTGCTTTCTGCTCATTCCCACCCTCTTCATGCGTCAAAGCATTTAGACAAGAACATTTTTTGTAGGGTACACATTGGGCCTAATGTTTGAGCGGATTCAAAGCTCCTTGCAGAGCAGTAGGAGGTCAAGATCTTATCAAAAGTAAAGGTTTTAAAAATGCCCTCTGTGAAAGGCTGACGCAGACTTAATTTTCCTTGCCAGTTCTTGCCGAAGCTTTTCTTGTGGTAGATGAGAAGATATGTGAAATTCAACTCAAATACAAAACATTCGATCAATACTGTGTATAACTTCATCACTGGAAGTTGGAGCCTCAAACTCAAAAGAACGAAGATAAGACTTAATTATTTTATGCACTGGTGTAAATATATGGAATGGTTGCACCTTGCAGTCACTGCTGACAGTTTTAAAAGGGGATTGGTTTCAAATTTATAATAGCATTGGGGATTTGAGCCACGGGAAGTAATCAGATTTTATTAAAGGTTCTGCTGAATTGGCTAGTTTGTTTCTGGTCTTGTACATTCTTTCTTACTTTGGATGCCTGAGTTAGAAGGTAGGAATTTGGAATCTGTCAGATGAGAGGCCATGAAAGAAAAACAACGACAAGTAAATATCTGTTCTGAAACTAAAATTTTGAAAATAAAAAATAATAATTGGATCACTCGATCCACATCTGTTTGTGGGACACTGCTGTGTGCAATTAGCTGCCATGATTCGCCCACAAAATATAGATCAATTCACTTTTTACAGTATATTCTATGAAATATACTGTATTTCATAGAATATATGAGATGTTTTGAGATGTTTCAGTGGCACGACACGGCCCTGTATCGAATTCAGGGATTATTATTATTTTATCTGAAACAGAATGGTAAAATTTACAATATTCTTTATTCCTTAAACCATTCTTTAACTTAATTAAGTTAATGAACAATTTAGTGAACAATGCAATCTTTTTCACAAACTATCTGATATGTACTGGAGATCCAAAACAAGGCAATTCAACAAAAAACACAAATTACATTTGTGTAGCGCCTTTCACGCCAGGAGGACATCCCAAGGCTAAATTCAGGCCCAAAAATAAAAGGCATATTCAAATCTTGGCTCAGGTCTATTTTTCTCCTTCAGATATTGATTTATCAGTTGTGCATTTCCAGTCTTTATCGGTTTCCATATTTCCAGTATCAGCTTATTTTGTCAGACTTTTATTGTTATTTGTCTCATGTAAGATGGGTAGCAGCAAAATTTATCCAGACGATACACCAGGGGTAAAACAAACGTTTTAGGTGCATTGATATGTATGACTAGAACTTTCGTATGCTGTGTTTTTATAGTGAACAGATTACCAGGAAACAAACATAATGATAGATAAACTGTACAGGAAAACGAGAGTAGGAAAAGTGTTCAGAGTTCATATTTTGATGTCTGATTAACTCTCGTGCCTATGTCAATAAACATGGAATTTCATTTTTTCCTTGAATTTTTTAATGAATAACAGTTTTTATTTCAAATCAATAGCAAGGCACAATACCATGTAAATCTATTCTAAGGTTGTTTTCTTACCTTATGCTGCCAGGAGCTTGATTAAATCACAATGTATGTAAAGAGAAGCCAATTTGGAGACTAATGATTGAATTGATGGAAGTTCTATCTTATATTTAATCTTATACCACACGTACACACCCTCATCAATGTCAGCATAAAAGGACTAACTTTCACTGTCTTCATGTATTAAGTAAATGTATTATCGGCAAAGAAGAGACATGACACACAGCTGAAAAAAAAACCCATGATGGCTTGTGGGCAACTTTACTATCCATTGTTGATATGAGCCACACAGACCAGGACTGTCCTGGTTTGATCGCTGATCTGTGCAAATCAGCTGATCTTATCCATTAACGGGCTTGCAAAAAGCTAGAAAGAATGATGGTAGAGGCCCTGTTGCTAATCTACATCCACCTGCCTGTTCTGGAAAGTGTTTTTTTTTGGAGGGTTTGTTGCGAGGGTAGAAAGACAGGGTCGTTGCACACTTGTCACGTGGGAAAGGTTTACTTTTTGGCATGTGTTGTCACGGGTATGTTTTTTTTAAAAACAAATAGAAATATATATTTTTAATAAATAAATATATATTTGTTTAAAAAAAACCTCTTCTGGAAAGTGTGTGTTTGTGACACTTGGATGTAGACAGTTCTTGATGTCCATTCATGGTCAAATAACCTGCTGACATCCACTGTTTGTGTTCACAAATAATGAATTGCCACTCTACAAAGATACCAGAGGTCTGCCATAAATGTTGTTAATGTATCTGAGCAGAGCAACGAGTGAAATCCAAATCCTTCGTTTTTGTAAATTCTTTGAGAAGCAAAGAAAGAGGTTGAGTATTTAAAATCCTTGCATTTGATAGAGGCTATTCACAATGGGAGGATGTCTGAAAGTGCTTCACAAGTTATACTAGAAAGTGTAGTGACAGCGTAATTTATAGGCAAGTATAGCAGCACATTTGCGCACAACAATATCCTACAAACAGCAATAAAGTGATTGGACATTTCCTTTGTTGTGGTAATTAGAGGACAATTATTCAAAATAGATGCTGCTTATTTTTAATTTGATCAGAATTCTATGAGAGCTGACAATGGTTACCATTGGGTTAATGTATTGCTGAGAGTGATGCCATCTCTTGTATTTTACCAAACACCTCCTCCTCCCTCAAGGCATTTACATGAAATCCTCCAATTAAAATGCACGCATGTATAATTATGCCGGCTGCAGTCACAGGACAAAACTCAACAGACGGAAACCCAGGACAGTGGGTCGACTGAAACACAGCTGAAGGTTAACATCGTACGAAGAAAAGAAGTTACAAAAATAAAAGAAAAGTAAAGAGAGTTCTAGAGAAAATGCTCTTCAGAATCAAGCGCCTGAATTCGGAATGGTTTCAAAATTATCACTGAGTAGAATAGGATATGTTCTTTTCCTGTCAACAGCTCTGCTTTCAACATCGGGGACAGGTATGTACATGTACATGTGAGTGGGAATCAATTGCACAGGAAGTTTGAAATGGTCATGGCTGACATGAGCTGCTAAAGTTGTTTTAGCTTCACTGCGGGAGTGGTTCAGTTTAGAATAGTAAGATGCAATTATTTTTTAAAACACAGATAAGATGCATTGGAAATTAATACACAACCGTCTCCCAACCCACCAAAAAAGTAGGATTCAGCAGCTTTAAATTATTGTATCAGTTCCTAATTTGGGTAGAGATATGGTTCACATTCCTCTGATGTTTTATGCACTGATGTTCTATATATATTTGTTATACTGTGATGTAATGTGGTGATGTGTTGCCTGATTCCCACTGGTATGTATAATTGTCACGAACACATGTAGGGGGAGGGAGAGGAAGTAAATATTTAGTCAGAATGTCGCCTCATGGTTACTATCAAGTTTCCTTGCTCGAATCGAAGAGTGTCTGAGGCTTCCACAAGCACACCATTGTGGTTATTTGCAAGTCAAAGACCCTTATTCTCTTACTATGTAGACTCAAACATCAAGAATTTATCCACACACTGTAATTATACCACAGGATGAGTAATTGCATTCAAAAGAGCATCAGAGAAAGGATAGAAAGGAGAATTTAAAAAAACTTTTGTAATTAAGTTATTTCTATTAAGTGGAAGCTAAAGGAAAGCTCATTTCTGCTTTGTGTGGATCACTGGCTTTTGGTTATTAATAATAACGATAATAATAATCATTGGATTTGATATTGAGCCTTTCACATCATCAAGATCTCACAAAGTGCTTCACAGGATATACTGTTAAGTGGATTGACTGGTTTTGTGAGTGAAATGCAACAGCAATGTCTCACAAACAGCCATGGAGTGAGTGACCAATTTTATTTGGGAGATCGTTGGCCAGGACATCGGGGAAACTCCCTTCTCTTTTCAACTAGAACTTGGGATCTTTAACTTCCACTTGAGCAGGAAGACAGGAACCTGGTTGAATGTTTTATCCAAAGGACGGCACCTCTGACAATATGGCACACCCATAGCATTTGCATTGGAGTGTCGGCTTAGACTGTGATTTAAAGTCCTAACGTGGATTTGAAACAACCTCCTGAGTCAGAGATGAGAGTACGACCACACATAGTTTGGTACTTAAGGATTGCATTTTAATGTTCAACCCTGCAGTGAAAAAAACTGCCAAATCAAACAAGGTGCAGTACTAAGTTTAAGAGGCTGTTGCTGCTTTTTTCACTATGTAGTTCCTCTGTATAAATGCTATGAGACAGTACCATACATAGAGGATGCTGTATAAGTGCAAGTTGTTTGTTTGTTTGTTTATTTGTTTGTTTGTTCCTACAGAGCTGGAAATCTTAAATGGACAAACTTTTCCCATAATTACAAAACCAGGGTCTAGTACATGCATTGAATCCTATTAACAAATAGAACATCACTGGCCACTGCTGGAAATATAATTTTGGGACACACTACCTTTTTTCACTGAGACATGGGTATGAGGCAGAGCAAACTGATGTCCACTGTCTGACGTAAGGGTCCAATTTGAAAGAAAGACCTAATGGAACTAATTGGCAGTCTCTCAGAGACTGCAAGCATGGCTTGTGTAGGAAGTCACATCATCACAGTAATTCACAAGGGGGTATTCTCTGTAGCAGGTGAGGGTTTCGTCTCAGTATCGCACAAGAAGAAAGGAACAAAATCACAAGATTAGTTCACATAAAGAAGACCATTTATCCCATCTAATCTTATCCTTCAAGAATACCCAATCCACTGTCCTCAACATCCATGGCTGTACTCTCCACCTCACAAAGCCAGTCAGGAACCTCGGCATCACGTTCGACCATAAACTCTCCTTCCTCCCCCACATCCGTGCCTTGACCGGCACCGCTTATTTCCACCTGCGCAACATTGCCAGGCTCTGCAATTATCTTACCCCCCCGCGCTGCCAAAACACTCGTGCACGCATACATCACCTCACGGCTGGACTACGGAAACTCTCTCCTCATCGGCCTCCCCAGTTCCTCCATTCACAGGCTGCAGGGCATCCAAAACTCTGCAGCCCGTGTACTATCCCGCACCCGCCTCCGCGACCTCATAACCCCCACCCTCGCCCGTCTCCACTGGCTCCCCATTCTCCAGAGGATCGAGTTCAAGATCCTCGTCCTCACCTTCAAGGCCTTCCACGGCCTTGCCCCGCCCTATTTAACCGATTTACTTTCCCCCTATAAGCCCACCCAGACCCTCCGTTCAGCAGGACTTGGCCTGCTCCAAGCCCCCGCCCGAACTGCCCCACCATCGGAGGCCGGGCCTTCAGTTTCTCCGCTCCCACCGTATGGAATTCCATCCCCCAATCCCTCCGCCTTGTTTCTTCCCTTTCCTCTTTCAAGGCCGGTTTGAAGACTTTCCTCTTCGACCGTGCCTTTTGTTCCCCCACCAAACTTTTCGACCTCCCCTACGTGTTTCACCCCTTCCCGAACACTCCCCTCCCAGCTCGGGTCACACGCCTCTTGTGCAGCGCCTTGGGACGTCCTCCCAACGTGAAAGGCGCTTTATAAGTTTAAGTTGTTGTTGTTGTCCTTCCATCCCAGCATCAAGCCTCCATATTAAAATGAATCAATTTGTTGATTACCTTCTAGGTGAACAAAAAAGTCTTGCTTTGTTTCCTGAAATTGCCCGATGAAATTCAAAAGTATGTCTCCTCTTCTTCTACTGCCCCCTCTGAGACGTGTTCTCTCAAAAGTGAGATACCCTAATTTATATGATCATCGCTAAAGTCTTTTATTCCAAACCTGGCTCTGGTACACCTGACCTAGAACCATTTAACATTCGCCTGGCTTTTGTCTGAAATGTTCAGTTCTCCAGTACTATCATCTCTTGTCTTGTTAAACACAAACAAATTAAACAAACTGCAGAAATAGTCATCCTTGCAAACAAACAAATTGGAATATCCAAATCAGATTACAAGATTAGAAAATTGACCATTGAGGATTTTCACTGTTTAGACCCATCTAAAACCTTTCTCTTCCTTCCTTCCTTCCTTCCTTCCTTCCTTCCTTCCTTCCTTCCTTCCTTCCTTCCTTCCTTCCTTCCTTCCTTCCTTCCTTCCTTCCTTCCTTCCTTCCTTCCTTCCTTCCTTCCTTCCTTCCTTCCTTCCTTCCTTCCTTCCTTCCTTCCTTCCTTCCTTCCTTCCTTCCTGCCTGACTGCCTGCCTGCCTGCCTGCCTGCCTGCCGTCCTTCCTTCCTTCCTTCCTTCCTTCCTTCCAATTTAGGAATATTTCTTTCTTTCAATTTGGGAATATTTGCAATACCAATACCCATATGTATATGAATCTAATATACATCGGCAATTATGTTAATAACAGGAAGATCTTTCTTTGGACATGGGCAACTTCTGTCTGTGCACAATACATTCCTTTATTATTGTTTTTTGCACATAAACACTGCATAATCTATGATACTTCCAGTTTCCCTTGCCACGCCCGAAACAGAAGAGGAATTTTGGCCACGCCTATCTCCTGAGTGCAGACTTGAATTATTATGACAACTGGCAATAATATCCCAGGGAATAACTGGTTGAGAGGTGGTACTGCATAAGGTTTAGCCACCTCCTTGGAAAGTCGTCCAACTATTGGAAATCATGTTGCTTTCTTTCTCAATTACATTGAATCTTGCGTCCCAAATAGAATAGATTGTGGTTCTGATTTCACAGAACTGATGTTTTACTGGAGAATTTTGGTTTTAATGTCCCAGAACTAGATAGGACAAAATCAGCTATTTTATGACCCTGTTGGGAAGTGTGTGAAGATCAAACAAGAATAAGGTTAGTTTTACCTGTGATTCTATCCCTAAGAATGATTCTCCACTGACATTATAGTTTAGGTGTAGAATGGTCACGAAGGAGAGATATTCCAAAGACCACTGAGTAAAATACTTGGATCGAGACTTACTCTTTTGACGTAACATTTTAGAGTTTGCAGAATTTGGCTAATTATTGAATTCTGTTTTAATTGAAAACAATTTCCTGTAGTACTTTAAAGAACTAAAAGGAAAGGTTGAATGTGCTATTCCCTGATACAATCCACTAAAGGATTTTAATAATCTTTACATTTGATATAGGATCTTTCACATCAGGACGATTTCTCAGAGTGCTTCGGAGATTACAGTGTAGTGACCATATGTTGTCAAAGGCATTTGACTTCAAGCCAAAGCTTCATTGACGACTTCTGCAAGGCCACATCTAAAACCTACTAACCTGTAGGCACCATACCCTGAAAGAACATTGAAACATTGGTAGGAGATTCACAAAACATCCAACAAAGGCAATTGCAGACCTCAAAATTCCAAGTTATAAAAAGTTATTCACAGTAAATAAACAATGGAGAACTGGTGCAATTAAATAACAACAAAACTACACTTGTATAGCGCCTTTCACATCAGGAGGAAGTTAAAAGCACTGGACAGTCATTGTTTCAGACCCGAGCTGAGAACAGGAAGGGTGGAGGGAAAGGGGAAGATTTGGAGTGACCGATGGGACCATCGAAGAGGAGGGTTCTTGAGGCGGGACTTGAAGGAGGCCAGGACAGGGGCAAGGTGGAGGGACTGTGGAATGGAGTTCCAGAGGTTGAGGGCAGAGTGGCTAAAGTCTCGCCTGCCAATGGTGGATTGGAGGACATGGAGCAGATCGGAATCTGCTGAGCGGAGGTGGTGGGCAGTTTGGTAGGGGGTTAGGAAGTTGTGGATGTAGGGTGGGATGCGAGGCTATGGAGGGCTTTGAATGTGAGGATCAGGATCTTGAATTGGATCCTCTGGATGATGGGGAACCAATGGGGTTGGGTGAGGATAGGAGAGGTGGAGTCATGAACCTTGGAGCGATAGACGACACGGGCCGCAGACTTCTGGATTATCTGCAACCTGTAGAGGGAGGAATTGGGAAGGCCAACAAGCAGGGCGTTTGTGTAGTCAAACAAAGATGTAATGAAGATATGAATGAGGGTTTCAGCGGCCTTAGGAGTAAGGTAATGGTTGAGTCAGACAATATTGCGGAGGTGAGGGAAAGCAGAGTGAGTCATTGCTTGGATATGGGGGAGGAAAGATAGTTGAGGATCAAACAGGACACCTAGGTTCTTGAGTGGCTTGGTGAGGTTGAGTGAGCAACCATGGTGGTTGATGCTACCAATGCCTGATGTATGAAGGTGCTGGCGCTAGCCAATCAGTAGGGCCTCTGTCTTGTTGACAACTGTAGAAAGTTAGCTCTTATCCAGGACTTGATGTCTGACAGGCAGTCGGTCAGGACAGTAGTAGTCCTGGGGTTGAGGGCAGAGGCAGAAAGATAGAGTTGGGTGTCATAAGCATACATGTGGAAGTTAACCCCATGTGTGCAGATGATGTCACCAAGGGGCAGCTTGTAGATATTAAAAAGTAGGAAGGCAAGGACAGAGCCCAGGGGACGCCACAGGTGACAGTGCTGGGTCAGAAGAGAAGCATTTGGTGGCGACAAAATGGAGACGATGAGAGAGGTAAAATTCGAACCAGGTGAGAGCATGTGCGTGGAGATTGAACTGGGACGAGAGGTAGTGTAGGACGATGGAGTAGTCGACAAGACACCCATATCACCTCTCCCCCACCCCCACCCTCCACTTCCACTCTGGAAAAGAATGCTGACAACACAGCTAAATACCAAACATGACAAATGCAAAATTATGCGGTTGGGGGTGTCAGATGAGTTAATCAAAAAAAGAGTGAGTAAGTGTACTGCTGCTGTTTAAAAACACTTAGTGCATTCCATGAGAATATATGTTCATGTATACCCAGTGAATCTTTCACAAGCTCTGGCAGTGGAACAAGTTCTCTTACATTTTTTACCGCAAATGATGAACTCAACAAAAGCTCCCGGGACACATTTTCTACATTTTTTGTAAACTTCATATTATAGAGTTTGCAGTTTACTAAAAATACTTAATGCTTTTCCTTTACTTTTTTGAAACTAAAGCTTAAAAATGTCAATTCAGACATTATGAAATACTCTAGGCATTAAACCATTCTCTGCAACGTAATGCGTTTGAGTGGTTTGTTGGGCAGTTTGGTTGGCGCCAAGCTATTAGGAATGGTTTTCACCATTGTTCTAGAATTTGTTATATTGTTTTGATATTACACATTCTTTTCCAGCTGGGAGGTCATACAGTTTACTCTCAAATACCATTTAGTTCTGTACTCTTAAACAAAGGCAATGGCGATGGAGGAATACCTGACAGATAGCGCAATCTTAACCATACTGACTGTTTGTTACAAATAGTCCAGATATGCACAAGTAAATTTCAAATGTGGTGTATAATCATATTTGGATAGCAATAACTAACTGGTCAAGGATGGACAGCTGGTCAAATATAAATATTGTTCAGTGAGAGGTAATATAAATAATTCTAATAGACAGAACGTCAAGAGGTTTATCAACCTTTACTTTAGAATACAGCAACGTATTTTGCAGAATCTTTTCTCTGGAATTTAAATGGGCTGGACAGAGTCCATTCCATGTTGGGTTGTTCATAATCAACAAGACGGAATGTGCTAACATCAGCCAAACACTCATTACGGAATCCTCATTTCCGTAAAAGCCTTTAGATTTCTCCAGAGACCTTTAAAGAGGAAAATCGTAGAACAGTATGAATGAGGGTCCGAGAAACAGTATATGGCATTTTTTTTTCATTTTAGGTTGTTGCTGTTTTCTGTTTCTAGGCCACAGGAGATAAATACCTAATATGGACAATGTAAGCAATGGTTCATCAATGTATGGGTTGATGGGTTTAGGTCTTGTAAGAATTGAATCATTTGTTTTTGGTAGTTGTGCAACCTAAAATCTTTAATTGAGGTAAGTGTTGGACAATATTGTGCAAATGCACACATAACAGATGACAAGAAATGTGCTTTAATAGGATTAGCAGTGTTTACTGCTCTGAATAAATACAAATGTGTTTGTGGTATTCACACTATCAGATACTAGCAGAGGAAGCCTCCTGAGGATTTAATTGTTAATGCCAGATTCAGTTCCCAGTCAGGGCTCAGATAAGTGATCCAGGCTTGAGTGGTGATCGGGACTGAACAAGTTGTTTGCTGCCCTGGAGCTTGAGCTAAAGAAACATTTTACTTGTGTTCCTGCTTCTGATCAATATCCATTCATTCCTACTTCTGATCAATATCCATTTACACTTGCTGGAGATTATGTGTGTACATGTGTGTTTTGTGTGTAAGTGCCTGTATGTGCATAAGTGTGCGTATGTTTGTAATTTTGTTGTTATTTGTTGTTGTTGTGTATTGGGCTCAATAATTATACAGTACCTACTTCACCATCCACGCCCTAGGTCAATATGTGAATATATGCTATATAGGCTATCAGATGAAGAATGTCTGTTTGGGGGAGCCACTCAAGAGTGTCCATACCATAGTGACATACCTCAGTGTCTTCAGGAAATGGGAGAAAATATTGAATAATTATCTTTCTTTAGCTGTATTGATCAGTTATTCTTGATGTTGGATACGTCTAAACTCATTCAACAAAATCCTTTTGTTTCAAAATGACTCCTTACTCTGCAGATTTTCTTATAATTTCTGGCAGTGGTAAGCATACATATGGTGTTCCAAGTCAAAACGGACAAAACTAAAATGGGAATTTGTCTCATTTCTCAGCACTCACGTTCCTCATAGGCTCAGGTTGCTGCGAGGCGATATGATGTTATAGCAGTAACAGAGACTTGGCTCCAGCATGGGCAGGAATGGGAGTTGAACATTCCTGGTTATAATGTATTCAGGAGGGATAGAGAAGGGAGAAAAGGGGGCGGGGTGGCAATTTTAGTTAAGGACTCAGTGACTGCCTTAGAAAGGAACGAGGTGGAAGAAGGACTAAAAACCGAATCTATCTGGTTAGAAATGAGGAATAAAAAAGGTGCAGTTACACTGTTAGGGGTATAGTATAGACCACCAAATAGTGGGGAGGAGATAGACAAGCAGATCTGCAAGCGTATCACGGAGAAATGCAGAACTAATAGAGTAGTGATAATGGGTGACTTCAACTATCCCAACATAGACTGGCAGAATAGTAGAGTAAAGGGCAAGGAGGGAGAAGAATTCCTGAAGTGTGTGCAGGACAACTTTCTTGATCAGTATGTTTCCAGTCCAACGAGGAAAGAAGCATTGCTGGATCTAGTTTTGGGAAATGAGGTAGGGCAAGTTCAACAGGTTTCTGTAGGTGAGCATCTAGGGAATAGTGACCACAATATCGTTAGATTCAGAATAATTATGGAAAGGGATAAGGAACGATCACAGGTGAGGACACTCAACTGGAAAAGGGCTAATTTCAATGAGTTGAGGTGGGACCTAGCCAAGGTGGATTGGAAAGAAAAATTGGCAGGTAAGACAACTAACGAGCAGTGGGCAGCGTTCAAAGAGGAGATAGTTCAGGCACAGGTCAAAAGCATCCCCACAAAGGTGAAATGTAAGGCATCCAAACCTCCCTGGATGACTAAGGAAATCGGGGCCAAAATAAAACAAACAAAAGAGGCTTATGATAAGTGTCAGGCTCAAAATTCAGAAGGGAACCAAGCAGAATATAGGAAGTGTAGGATAGAACTAAAAAAGGAAGTTAGAGGGGCAAAGAGACTGCATGAAAAACAATTAGCGAGTAAGATTAAGGGGAACCCTAAGGTTTTTTACCAACATATTAAGAGTAAAAGGTTGGTCAAGGAGAGGGTGGGGCCAATTAGGGATCTAGGAGGAAATCTCATTGTGGAGGCAGAGGGCATGGCTGATGTACTGAATGAGTCTTCACAAAAGAAAAGGATACAGCCAATGCCATGGTATTAGAGGAGAGGGTAGGAGAAATGGATAGAATAATTATAACCAGAGAGGAAATTCTAAAAATGACGTCGCTCAAGGTGGATAAGTCACCTGGTCCGGATGGGATGCACCCTAGGTTACTAAGTGAGGCACGGGAGCAAATAGCAGGGACTCTGGCCACGATCTTTCAATCTTCCTTGGACACAGGGGTCGTGCCAGAGGACTGGAGGATAGCTAATGTTACTCCCTTGTATAAAAAGGGGCAGAAGGACAAGCCTGGTAACTACAGACCAGTCAGTCTAACGTCGGTAGTGGGCAAACTTCTAGAGTCCATAATCAGGGACAAGGTAGATCTTCACTTAGAAAGATATAGGCTAATAAAGGACAGTCAACATGGATTTGTTAAAGGCAAATCTTGCCTTACAAATCTGATAGAATGTTTTGATGAGGTAACGGAATGGGTGGATAATGGTAGCGCAGTTGATGTAGTTTACATGGACTTTCAAAAGGCATTTGACAAAGTGCCACATGAGAGACGTATTATGAAATTAAAGGCCCATGGCGTAAAAGGGACAGTGGCAGCGTGGATCCACAACTGGCTGCGAGACAGAAAGCAGAGAGTTGTAGTGAGCGGCTGTTTTTCAGATTGGAGGGAAGTGAGCAGTGGGGTGCCACAGGGATCGGTTTTGGGACCATTGCTGTTTGTAATCTACATCAATGATCTGGACTTGGGTGTACGGAGTACAGTTTCCAAGTTTGCAGATGACACTAAGTTAGGGAGAATAGTAAACAGTGAGGAGGATAGTAGCCATCTGCAAGAGGATATAGACAAATTGGTAAAGTGGGCAGACACATGGCAGATGAAGTTTAATGCAGAGAAGTGTGAGGTGATGCATTTTGGGAGAAGAAATGAAGGGAGGCAATATAGGCTAGATAGTACAATTTTAAATGGTGTTAAGGAACAGAGAGACCTGGGGATTTGTGTTTGTGACTCGTTGAAGGTGGCAGGACAGGTAGACAAGGCTGTTAAGAAGGCATATGGGATACTAGGCTTTATAAATAGGGGTATAGAGTACAAAAGTCAGGAAGTGCTGACTAACCTCTATAGGACTTTGGTGAGGCCTCAGCTGGAATACTGTGTTCAATTCTGGTCACCACACTACAGAAAGGATGTGAAGGCATTGGAAAGGGTACAACGAAGATTTACTAGGATGGTGCCAGGATTGAGGGACTTCAGCTATGAGGAGAGGCTAGATAGGCTAGGGTTATTCTCTCTGGAGCAGAGAAGATTGAGGGGAGACCTAATAGAGGTTTATAAGATCATGAGGGGTTTCGACAGGGCAAATAGAGAAAAACTATTTCCACTCGTGGGTGAATCTGTGACTCGTGGTCACAGATTTAAAATAGTTTCAAGGCGCAGTAGAGGGGAGCTGAGGAGAAATTTTTTCACTCAGCGAGTTGTTCGAATCTGGAATGCATTGCCTGAAAAGGTGGTGGAGGCTGATTCGATAACAACTTTTAAAAGGGAATTAGATCTTTATTTAGGGAGAACGGGTCTATTAGGCTATGGGGAGCGGGCAGGGCAGTGGGATTGAATCTCTCTTTTCAAAGAGCCGGCACAGACTAGATGGGCCGAATGGCCTCCTTTTGTGCCGTAAAATTCTATGATTCTATGATATGAGCACAGAAATTCTTGCTTTCTACTTGCACATCTCAGAATTGAGATCATATTAATTGAGCCCTTGAGGTTTGCTTTGTGGTTTATGATGCCATCTGGATGATACATTGTTGTGTTGTAAAGGACTTTAATAATGTGAAGTCCTTACTTCCCTCAATCCCATCCTCCTTCAATCTGCAGCCTTTTAAAACTGAAGCTTGGTGTCACTCAACCATTACTTCATGATTTATTTGTTCTCCAATCCATTCCAACCTTTGTTATGTGCTGTACTCTGGATTGAGCCCTCCCCCCTCAAGCCACACTGGATGTTACAGTGTTAGCCTGTCTTCACCCACTGAAGATTGTGAAGTTCCTACTGTTTGAGCTTGGGGCCTCCTGTTGTGCTCAGAAATAGCCACATTGACTCAAAAAGGCAACAGGGGACTGTGAAACAAACAAAATAATAATAATAATAATCCTTGCATTTGATAGAGTGCTTTATTACGTCTTCATAAAATGCTAAATTAATAAAAGGCTGGAAATCACCACCGATTAATCGACATCTAAAAGAGAAAAATAAGCCAATATTTCTGGCTTTGCCTGCAATCCCACATCAGCCATTAGAACTGAAATGATGACTATATTACAAAGGGGTATGCAGGACATAACATACAAAACATAATGAAAGATACTTATAGGTCACTGAAAGCAGGATGAGAAAATGGCTCTTCCCTTCCTCTCTTGGCTCTCAGGGGTCCAATCCCATTCCAACACCCCCAGCAATGAATCAGTGACTGTTCCTTCTCATACATGTTCTCTTCCAACCATAGTGGATGTCCCTTTGTTTCTTCCTTCATCACTGTCAATGGCTCTAAGTACTTGTTTCTGCATCTACATACTATACCTGCTAGTACCATTATAACCTTTGACTCATCTGCATGAATGGAGTAACTGTAGGCAAGTGATGGTTCCAAACTAGTGAACTACTAAATTCATGTGACATTCTCTTTGAGAAGGTTGCATTGCAACCAGTCATCTATTGCAGTGTAAAATTGTCAGGATGTTTTGGGAGTATACAGTATAGTAATAGGAAGAGGGTGTTCCAAGCTTTGCAGTTGGTTAGCCGCTTGCCTTTATATACCAGGAGGCTACGTTTGTACATCTTTATGATCAAGATTGCATCAGAATAGTCTGTTTGGACCTTGTGAGGAAACACAAAATAAATTGATTGATGTAATTGTCCACTGATTTTTTTTAAATGGGCAGAAACTGGTTAATGGCTGGGCGTGGATTTAACTGATAGCAAATAATAGCCATAACTGAAGGAATTATACAACCAGCCATTTATTGTTTCATGTTGCTGTTGATGTATCCAACCTTTCAGTAGGCATTTATTGGAATAGAGAGCGATCACTCATTTAGTAAATTTCAATTGAGGATAAGAAAGAGGGATATTGTTGGGAAAGTTGTTGGACTTGCTGATCTGTATCTGGCTTTCATGTTGGGATGAACTGAATTTTTTTGCCTTTTAATGTGTAGGTTCTCCAAGGTTGCCAAAACCTGAGAATGTGTTTGTGAATTCGACAAACATGAAGCACATGTTGCAGTGGAATCCTGTTAATCCCAATGGACACATTATTGGAAGCATCAGCTATTCAGTGGAGTTTCAAGGGTATGTATGACCAAGAGCAGGAAATCAACAAGATGCAGATAACAGTTAGTCTTAGAGTCACAGGCTTCCAAACTCAGCTGCAATCTGACAATGTTAGAGTCACTATTGGATTCAGTTGGAAATGCTTCACTTTCAACAAGTTTTTGTGTTGATTCCAAGAATAAGAGTGAAATTGAGCTACATTCTTTTACTATTTCATATGGTGCAGTTTACCATTCCTTCAACATATATTAACATTACTAGACTATTAAAATTTGTACTTCACATAGCACTTCATCATGTCATTGAACCACCTCATAGCGCTTCAGAGGGATTACTGTAGACTGTAGTGGCTGAGTAGAAAAAGTGTCTCAAAATGGCCTTGAAAGGAATGCCAAATTTATTTGTGGAAATGTTGGCCAGGTCACTGAGAGAAGCTCCTTTCTCTTTTCGAATAGTGGCATGTAAATCTTTAAGAATACTAACAATTAATGATAATGATCGCAACAAGGAAGCATTTACAATTAACAATCTAGGTAACCCTAGAATAATTTAGGATTTGATCACAGTTATCTATACGTAAAAAAGTAAGTAACACAATAGGAAAGACTCTAACTGAAGGGTAGATATTTATCTGCATGCTCTATTTGGATTTGTTTTCATCTTAAATAGACAATAGGTAAGCACACATTACTTTTTCCCCTGCAATTTGGGTTTTAATCCAGTTTAGGCAACTGAGGTCAAAGTCTCTCTCCTCTACCAAATGACTGTATCAAATGCACAGGTTAGTTTTTGTCCTGTTCCTGATAGTTCACAGCAAAGGGTGTCCACAGTTCAATCCAAATGGCCATAGACACTGTTGCTTGTGTCAGCTGATGTAGGAAATGGAAATACTCTATGAGTGAGTCAATATTGGGATACATATTTGGATTTAAAGAGTTCAGTGAGCTTTACTCTACTGTACCTGTAACCCCATGTCACAGCTATAATATTTATTAATTCAGAATACAGTTTTGATTCACAAGTTCCTTTATTGAAACTTTACATTTGCACCCTCTTCCACAATCTGCCCAGTCACTTTCCAGAATCCCTTTATACTTGTTTGCTTCTCATTATCAATGTCCAATTACCAATTAAGCCATTAAAGCGATATGGAAAACCAGATGAATTTTGAAATCATAGAATCATAGAATTATACGACACAAGAGGAGACCATTCTGTCCATCTAGTCTGTGCCGGCTCTTTGAAAAGAGTACCTCAATCCCACTGCCCTGCTCTCTCCCCATAACCTAACAGACATGTTCTCCCTAAATAAAGATCTAATTCTCTTTTAAAAGCTGTTATCGAATTGGCCTCCACCACCTTTTCAGGCAATGCATTCCAGATTCGAACAACCCACTGAGTGAAAAAATTTCTCCTCAGCTCCCCTCTGCTTCGTTTTGAAACTATTTCAAATCTGTGACCATGAGTCACAGATTCGCCCACCAGTGGAAGCCCACTTTACCATTTTATCTATATCTACTTGCAGAAAGTTACTATCCTCCTCACTATTTACTATTCTCCCTAACTTAGTATCATCTGCAAACTTGGAAACTGTGTTCCCTACACCCAAGTCCAGATCATTAATATATATTAAAAAGAGCAATGGTCCCAAAACTGATCTCCGGGGGGCGCCACTGCACACTTCCCTCCAGTCTGAAAAACAGCCACTCACCACAACTCTCTGCTTTCTCTCTCGCAGCCAGTTGTGGATCCACGCTGCCACTGTCCCTTTAACGCCTCTATTTTCCGAATAAGCCTCTCATGCGGCACTTTGTCAAATGCCTTTTGAAAGTCCATGTAAACTACATCAACTGCGCTGCCCTCGTCCACCCATTCCGTTACCTCATCGAAAAATTCTATCAGATTTGTAAGGCAAGATTTGCCTTTAAGAAATCCATGTTGACTGCCCTTTATCAGCCTATATCTTTCTAAGTGAAGATCTATCTTGTCCCTGATTATAGACTCTAGAAGTTTGCCCACTACCGATGTTAAACTGACTGGCCTGTAGTTCCCAGGTTTGTCCTTCTGCCCCTTTTTATACAGGGGAGTAACATTAGCAACCCTCCAGTCCTCTGGCACCACCCCTGTGTCCAAGGAAGTTTGAAAGATTGTGGCCAGCATCTCTGCTATTTGCTCCCGTACTTCCCTTAGTAACCTAGGATGTATCCCATCCGGACCGGGTGACTTATCTACCTTGAGCGCCATCAACCTTTTTAATACTTCCTCTCTGATTATACTAATCCTATCCATTTCCTCTACCCTCTCCTCCAATACTGTTGCGTTGGCTGCATCCTCTTCTCTTGTGAAGACAAAGACAAAGTACTCAAATGTTTGATGGTAGCAGGGGATATCCAGTGGGCAGAGTTTCATTCCCAGGATCCTAACCTGGTGGGAGGGAAGAAGGGGGCTGGAGAAGCAGGAATTTTAACACAGGGCTAATGGATTCCCAAATGGTATCTGTGCTCCATAATTTTAACATCAGTGGCTATATATTATTTGTACCAGTGTCATACTCTCCATAACAGTACAATACCATTATGGAGTCCTGTAGCTCAGTGGTTAGAGCACTCTCCTTACAAGCAGGAATCCTGGGTTTGATTCCAGACAGGGCGAAACCTTGAGCAAGTTTCCTTACTCCACACACCTGATAATAATCCCTCAGGAAAAAACTCAATAATGAATCATAGAATCATAGAATCTTACAGCACAAAAGGAGGCCATTCGGCCCATCGAGTCTGTGCCGGCTCTTTAAAATGAGCAACTCAATCTCACTCCCCAGCTCTCTCCCCATAACCTCGCAAACCCATCCTTCCCAAATAAATGTCTACCTCTCTTTTATAAGTTGTTATCGAATCGGCCTCCACCACCTTTTCAGGCAATGCATTCCAGTTCCAAATTAGTCACTTCAATCCACCACTGTTTGTGGGACACTGCTAAGCGCAATTGGCTGCCACATTTCTCCGATAAATATGTAGTCAATTCATTTTACAGTATATTCTGTGAAGTGCTTTGAGCTTTCTAGAAGTCATGAAAAGCCTATGTCAAATGCAAAGATTATTATTATCACTGCATGCTGTTGCTGATTTGTTTTACTGCCCTCTCCTGGTAGAGAAAATATTACAGCATCTATAAATTTTGAAACTTTCTTTCGCAAAGGGAATTCCCCACATTATAATAATAATAAACATATTATTCCGGATTCCTAATGGAAATGTGTTTTCCCTCAAATATGCCCATTTTAGTGGGCTACATTTTGCTGAACTACATTGAAATGTAACACTGTTCAGCCACAATGACCACCAACTTCATTGGGGTGGGGGGCGGTACTTAAGGAGAGAAAATGCAAAAGAAATGAGAAATTGAAAAATATTCCAAGCAAAGAATTGCAAAGACAAATAATGTACAGCACACATCATTCAGTACTTTGATGTATTTAAGTACTATATCAAATGCAAGAACTGCGTAAACAGTAGACTGTAGTAACATTTGATCAATATTTTCCTGCATTGGAACTCTTCCTACAAAGGAACACCGAAGGAAAAAAGACATTAGGAAAAAATATAAGGGAGGGGGCATGCTCTTTGGTGCACAAATAAAAGGTTCATCCTAACAGCTGGAAAACCTCACTGAAATCTCAGAGCTGGGGAGCTGCTGAAAGCCAGTGTCTTGGCAGTTTGTGTTAGTTCCCTCTGGCCACAGCTTCTCCAGCTTCTTTATTTCAACAGCAATGAACAGCTGCATGCAGCCAGGGGTTCTGCTGAGACACCAGTTTGTTCCAGTGCCCTCTGGAGTTAGCAAGGCCATCATTCATTTGGGTGAATTGAACAGTTCCACCCCACACTGGATAGCAACAATTCCCACCCTTGAAAAAGAAACAAATAACAAATTGCTGATGTAAATTATCAGTTCGCGCAGCATTTTAGGTCTCATTTGGAGCCAACATAAGATTACATGGATCCTTCTTTCCCACGGATTGTACCAAATATTTCACTGGTCACAGTGAATTCCAGGCTCTTTCTATTTCCACTTATGCAAAAGACTCATCTTTGCTAGTGCACGCCTGTGCCAGTTGTGCATTGGAAGTTACGTTGGTTAGCGATGTGATCTGCCTATTTAGTGAACCTGGACTTCACTAGATATATTCCAATGCCACAGAAGAAATCGGCTGAAATGTTCGTACTTTGAGCTTGGGTCAAATTGCTGCCAATTTGTGTAATTTGCCCAATATGGAACTGAGATTGCAACATTTTTGTCACCAAATCCTTCAATTTAAAGGAGTCAGAGATCCAGAATGAGAGGTAGATCCACAATGTCCACATTGGACACTCCAAATCCAAATCTTCAGTACACTGGAGTGAAATTGAATCAAATAAAAATGCTCTTCAACCTTATATTTACTCCAAAGATAGAGGATTGTATGATAACACACACATTCCACTTCCTGTCACATGGAATAACTGACGAACTTTAACCTTTTGGCAGGACACTAAGACAAACTGCCATAAGATATTTAACATCACAACATCAACAACAACAAAATTACATTTATAGAATGCCTTTCACTGCGGGAGGACGTCCCAAGGCACTGAACAGTCAGGTCAAGACCCGAGCAAGGGAGAGGGGCAGGGGAGGGGGGAAGGAGAGAGTTGGGAAGACAGCAGAAGGCACGATCGAAGAGAAGGCCATGAAGGAGGGAGGGAGGAAGTGAGGCGAAGGGACTGTGGGATGTGGGATGGAGTTCCAGAGTGTGAGGGCAGAGAGGCTGAAAGCCCATCCACCGATGGAAGGGTGGGTTGGGCAGGGAACATGGAGCAGACTGGAGCCCGCTGAACGGAGGGGGCGGGGAGGTTCATAGGGAAACAGTAGGTTGGAGAGATGGGAGGAGGTAAAGCTATGAATGGCCTTGAAAGTGAGGATGAGGATCTTGAATTTGATCCTCTGGGGGATTGGGAGCCAATGGAGCCGGGCGATGGAGCCGAGTGATTTGGTCACGGAGTTTGGTGCGAGATTATTATTATTAACAAGGAATATTATTAACAAGGATTAATAACAAGGATTATTATTATGATTATTATTATTATTATTCTCCACCTGAACAGGCGAACAGCACTTTGTTTAAAATCTCAACTGAAATGGGCACAGATAACAATTTAGTCCAATCTCCGCAACATAAATCAAATTGTTTCTTGTTTCAGCGAGTTTGAAAGAATTCACTTGAACAACACGTGGAGTAAAATCTTTGAATGCACCAACATCACTAGCACTCAATGTAATATCACCACAGACATTGCATCTGATGTTGAGTACGGTCTGAAAGTTCGGGCGCATCTTGGAACCATGACTTCAAAGTGGGCATTCATAAACAAACTGTTCTCTCGTCAAGACAGTAAGTATAGTAAGCAACGCAATTTCTCGATCGATCAGTTCAAATATCTATTCAGTAAAACAGCCTCTGATCTTTACTTTCTCCTTACTTACCTGATCTCAGACAGAGATCAGGTAATTGTCCTTTCCCAATGTGACTGTTCTGCTGGTATGTCTATTCCCATAACTGCTTTGCATTTAACATGATGTTCTTCCCTACCGTAATTCAATGAAGATATAGGGAGGTGGAGGTTAACAAAGTTTTGTGTATGATGGAATGCAATACAAACAATCATTTTAAATCCTATGCTTGGATAATAATACAATAATATATAGTAAGTGTAAGCCATTTATAGATCGGTAATCTTAAATACTTTTTTTTAATATAGCGATTCTTACAACGCCAACCCTGACTTTAAAAGTGAGTGAAAGCCAATTAAGAGTGAAAGTTACAGAAGTAGAGAAGAACATTGAAGCCCATATTTATTACTGGAAGGATATTGTAGATCCACAAGTAAGTATCTCACAAGTAAATTTTGTCTCATACGTGATTGCTGCTTTCATGTAATCTGCGTTGATTCAGACTCTCAATCTTCCATTTGAACTAATCTGTAGGAAAATGACATGTAGCAACTCTGCCAGAAACAACTCTGCCAGAAGAATTTGAAGCACTTATTCTGTCATAACATTTCTGCCAAGTACATAACTAGTGTACATCAAAACAATGATATGATGGTTAATTGCTTTACACTGCAACTGACACAGGCACTTGTATACAAGCCAGTATACGTTTAATGTATATATTTAATGTCAGAAATTAATTGTATCAGATGACACTTTGAGATTAAAATTCACTTGAGAATAGGTAAGCATCCCAGAGCAATCTTTGTTACTTCTTCTCACATAATTACTGTCAGATTTTAAAAGATGTTTGATAAAGTTTGGCATAAAAAAACTTCTATTGGCTCATGACTCAATGGCTCATTAACTAGCTGTGGTGAAATAGTTTTAGCAATCGGATACTCAAAGTAAGGATCAATGAAAATAGTTCAACTTGAAACCAGAGAGGAAGGAGTAGTGAAAAGGAGATTCTGTATCCTATTCAAGAAAGAAAAGTTTGCTATTCAGTCTATATTTTCTGTGCTGATACTAAAAATATAAATAAATTAGCTCCTAACATTTAAGGCAATAGTCCAACAACCAAATCTACTTTTGCCGCCTAAACTCACTTTATGCGTAAATATGACTAGTACTGTACATCAGTTTTCAGCCTCTTTATATGGAGGTTATCCACCCAAGAGTAGTACCAACCTTCTGCCACTAGATGCCATCAGGGTGTTTCATAATAGAACATTTCACCAGAAGCCAATTATGCTTTTAGTTTGACTCTGTGACAAGGAATCACTCTCGTCTGCATTTGTATCTGACTCACAAGCTTATGACTGTGATCTCTATGTTGCTAAATTTACTTGAAGTAATGATACAGCCTTTACTCTTCCATGAGAGAACAGTCATGAGAATATAAGAGAGTCATAAAAATATAAAACATGTAACGCAATAAGATCATGTAACCTATCAAGATTGCTCCTTCCGGAGTGACACAAAAGCTATCCTATCATAAACATCTTTTATTATCTGGGGGAAAGTTCTGCACATGGACTGCAATTCCCTAACAACAATTAAGAACATCTCAAAAATTATTCTTCAATTCCCATAACTCTAGGTTGATCTCCACCTTCCACAGGTTACATTCCCACCACCCTCCCCAATAGCACAGAAAGTCTCTGCCAATTGCACAGTGTAAACATTTCTGTCCACATGGAGTTATCATAAATGGAGCTTGTTTATCGAGTATTATAAATTGGGGGCCATGTACTGTATTTAATAGTAGTTAACAAACTCATGGTTTGCTATGTCTTGTGCTTTTATTGGTATACATTGTGCCATTAATGGTCATAGCATACATAAAGAACAATCCTGAAGTAGTCTGGTTTGCTCCTTAAACCTTTTTGAAAATTCTATAAGGAATATGAAGTTAGGAGGAGTTATCTTCTACTTGCACGTAAGAGTTTAAAACCTTGTCGCTATCTAGTACGGTTATAAGTACAGTTTGCATCCCACAATGAAAAAGGCTTAAAATAATCAAATTGGTTTTCCTCTTTGTCTTTTCCACAAAAATAGATTAATATTGTTACGACTGACCAGACAAAGAATCCTTACATTCTCAACATTGAGAAAGGGGTTACATACTGCTTCCAAGCTCAAACCTACATCTTCAAATACAACAAGTCCAGCCCCCGAAGTGAACCAGTGTGTAAATTTGTGAAAAGTAAGTCAAATGCTTGCCCTGGGGTGTTTATTCACCACTTCATTGTTTTTTTAAAAAAAACAAAATAAAGAACTTGGATGAACTATTAAGGGTCTTTGTGCAGCCTGTGCTCAAGATTGAAAAAAATAGCAGAGAAACCAGCTTGGCAAAGAAGTCTGTGGTGTAAAATTCTGTAGATTGTAAAAGGAAAGGAAGATTGAGGAAGGTAAGGTGTTCAACCGTACTGAGGTACAATGACTTCGAAAAAGAGACATGGTGCTGAGTTTTGATTCAACATAGTAAGGTTGTCAGAAATAAGAAGTGTGGGGGGATCCATTTGAAAAGTCGAGAGGAACAAGAAAGGGAAATTTGGCGATGTTGTAGTGGCAGTAACAATACTGATCATATAGAAATAAATGGTTCCAATGCAGTGGGACAATTTTGAAGCAAGGATCATTATCAGAGGGCCAACCTATAAGCAAGGTATCGGAAGAGTCTCGGTAATCAAGTCTTTGATGAACTTGGGACTTCTAGAGGTAAGAGATGATGAAGTGAAAATATATACTTGCCATAAAAGAGGACCCAAGCTTCTTGTGAGCTTCCTCAATAATCAAACAAAATGTGAGAACTTTGCCTTGGGCTGGAGGAGTTACTGGATGAGGTTGATAATGTTGATTCTTGAAGGATTATTAATGGAGCAATGCAAAGTTAGTGACTGTATTAGACACATGGGAGACATAAGCTCCAGCTTATAGAGTGGAAAGAAAAAAGATTTTCATTGCTCCATTGAAGAATCATGGAGTAGATCAAGCTTTAGTGATTCTGCCATTCATCGGTGAGCAGAGCAAACGTTGAAGGAAATTGATGAATGTCATGTAGAATATCAGTAAAAGTGAATGGATAGGGTTGGATAAAAAGGAGAGGACGAAATTGATATGGATAGAACAAAGTTGGAGAGTTAAGTTATGTTATATATAAGGATGTGTCATACAGATACCTGGATAACTCTAGAGCTGATTGAAAAATTCAGAGGATAAAACATCAACTACAGCAGAGATAAAGGGGATGTGAAGGGATGGGGATCTTGTGTTTCTCTTTCCAATGTAAGATAATCACTGAGCTGTTGATATTTCAGATCCCACACCCTATGAAGTTTTAATCACAGTGACCATAGTGTTACTTCTTGGAACAGCAATTATAATGGTGTCCCTGGTTCTCACATGGAAACGTTGCCAATGGATTAAATCTTCCTTGTTTCCCAAACTTTCAATCCCTTCAGTACCGGTAAGTGTTACACAAAACTCCTACTCATTCCCGTAATCATTTTATATTTTAACATAGGCAATCAAAGAATCCTCTTTGATTTTCAATATGACCAAGATTGTTCCTTTTCAAAGAATCACGACATTGGTCAGATGCTAATTGCTAATGCATTTATAATTTTCTAGTTTACGAAAGATTTAGTCTTTTAAATGAAAATACACCATCAGGAATAAATTCTGTGTTGTTTCACTCTTCCAGTCTTTTGATGATTTTCCACACAATGGAATAAAGCGAGTTGATAAAAGCAATGAATATTGCGATCTTGTCCAAGTTTTTACTCAGTCAGAGTTACTACTTAATGGAAATCCAACATGGCCAAGAGATTCACTACCAGTGCAGACAAGTCCACCAATGATAGAAGAAAAGACAAAGCAAAGCACAGGTCAAGACCAAGACAACACATCCTCCAATTGTGCAGGATCAGGAAATATTTCCCAGTGGGCTGTTTCAATGGAGACATTATGCTTCAAAGGGTATCAATTTCAAACAGTCCCAACAAACACTAAGCTTTTAAAATGAACAGGTAACGGACCCACAATCATACAGACACTTTCTGATGCCAGCAATGTAACCTGACAAGTCTTCAGAGCTACAAGGATGCACAACTGATCGGTTTGAATCTCAAATGGAAACCTTCCACACTATTCTATTGATTTCATCTTTAGATCTCCAAAGGTTTCAGGAGTCTGCTGACCTGAGGGTTTGACAAGATAAATGGAGGCTTGAATTAAGTTGCTCATCCTGCTTACCTAAGGGAGAGGTGATGAAGCAGTTCTTTAAACGTGTTGCCATTGCGTGACTAGTTGTTGGATTATGTTTAAGAAACTCATTGATAACTGACTGGTGCCTCTGCTAAGTGAACATTTGACTTCAACCAGAATATTATTGTGATCATCTGTTCAACGGATGGATGTATAACATTAACCCAACCTGAATTCTTCGCTCTGTATCTCCTGGGTCAACAAGAAAAATAACTGCTACAGTAAAGCTGAATGAGGTGTTGCGCTGTTTCTACATTACCACTCATACGTGTACACTGAAGATTCATAACAACACCACCATCAGCACTTTGTTTATCAACTTACAACAGCGATCTTTAAAGGATTAACTGTGCAACGTTCTCACTCTTTCAGTTTTCCATGCATTCATTTATGTATGTAATAGTTTCTGTAGGTCTAGATTTACTTTCCTTTTGCTAAAATATGGACATCCACAGTTATATCTGATGTGAACCGCTGTCCAATTTGGAAAGCAACCTGACATTCCCCTCCTGTCAGCTATTGATCTACCTCCAGGCAGGAATTCCACCTTCCTATGTCAGGAATTAAATTCTGCAATACCTCCCTACCTCAGGCTTCCAGCCACAAGCTTTCTATTTATCATAAGAGGCATTGTGCACAAAGGAACACACTGGAGTTCTTTTCAATCTGGATAAATCTCTCACATATTGCACTCTCTGAGAGTCTGGATGTAGAAACAAACATAAAATTCTTGACATTGATACTGTTTACTTATTTGCAATAAAATAAATGTTAAAAACACTTGTTTGAACTTAATACATGTACCCCGCCCCAACCATGGTTTTTTTCTACTGCGAATTTCACGTATCCACGGTTGGCTCGCTGCGACAACCCTTGCTAACCACGGCAATGGGTTTTGCGTATCCACAAGTTTTAACACTAACATTTGGCGCTAGGATCCAGTTGCATCAAACCAGCCACGATGTCACTTCTCCACATCCACCCCCCTCAGTGTCACCCACCACACCACCCTCTCCACATCCACCCCCCTCACACTTGTCAGTGATTTATGATCTGGAGGAGGAGGCAGAGGAAGAGGGTGCGCAAGGCCCCTCTTCCATGTAACAGCCGTAACAACCACCTCCCCCATCATCATCATCCTCATTAGGATTTAGGTAAATAACATGAAATTTTGTTTTACTTCAAGGACAAGCAAACGTACTCCCCCTATCCCCATGTTTCCCACAGGGCCCTGCATTTTCCAACCGCGGTTTTACTAACAGCGGAGATTTTCAGGAACGTTGGGGTGGGGTACTATACTACACAGTCCAAGATAAGTCATTGTATTGTACGATTGTTTTGTACAAACAGGCAAGCCAGGAACAACAGTAGCGGAGTTTGCAATTTGTTCCTCACCCTTGTTTTCAAATCCCTCCACTCCTCTGCACTCCCCTATCTCTCTGATCTCCTCTTCCCACAACCCAGCACCCGCTGCCTTCGTTGCTCTGGGTCTGGCCTCCTCCATGTCCCCCGAGTCCTCCGCTCCATCCTTGGTGGCCGTGCCTTTAGCCACTATGCCCCGAGGCTCTGGAACTCCCTTCCTCACTTGTTTCGCCTTGCCCCCTCTCTTCCCAGTTTCAGGTCACAGTTGAAGACCTTTCTCTTTGACCGAGCTTTTGGTCACCTTCCTGCCCTTGCTCCTGGCTCGGTCCCGGGATCCGCTACTGTGAAGCACTCTGAGACGCGTCTGGCGTGAAGGGCACTATATAAATCGAAGTTGTTGTTGTTGTATTTGGGACATCCAGAAAAGAGGAAGAATTAAGGACCTTGAGATGAATAGAATTGTAAGAGGGAGTCAGCATACATTGATGTGAGAGATTTGCAAGACAAATTTTCAAGACTGAGTCGATAGATTTTTGTTTCTGAAGAGTATCAAGAGATATAGAGCAAAAGGGGGTAAATGGAGTTGAGGTACAGATCAGCCATGATCTAGTTGTAGAATGGCGTAAAAGGTTTGAATGGTCTACTCCTATACTTATGAGAGAGATTGTGCATTATGATTCCATTGAAATTCTTTAAAGTAATACCAAAATTGCAGACAAGTGGAACTCATTGGACATCATTACGATTAGATTTTCAAAAACCTTTTTGACACCGAGTTCCATGGGAGAATGACACACAAAATGGGAAGGCATATTATAAAGGCAGTGAGTAATTTCTGAATTGTATTGAAAATGGTCTGGATCATAAGCACCAAAGTCTATACAAAGCGTAATAATAAACCTAGCATTTGATATATCAAGTTGTTGAGACATCTCAAAGCGCATCACAGGATTACAGTACATTTAATTGATTGTATATTTCCCACGTATATAGCTTCAATGATTTGGACGATGTTTCTTTGTGAGATGGTCAATGATATTGATAGCATATATAAAGGAGGCTTAGCAGAAGTCAAACTGTCTAATTTTGCTAATGCTATTAAACTGTGGGTGTGGTGGGTGGGGGGAGAGTGGGGGGGTTGTCTGTGTATGTCCATAATAGTGATCCTATCTGGTGTAGAAAACATGCAAGAAGCCATGAACAGGTGCTGTCTGTGAGAACATTAACTCCCAGCTATTGCGGCATCAGCGTGCCCTGTACTGAAGAAGGACGACCCGAAGGTAGACAACTGCAGGTAGCAGTGCCTTTATAACACCTGGTTCTCAGTCCATCACGGGCTGGAGTGCACTGATTCAGGACTGAGGTTACACTGGGCAGTTGCTGTGAGATGGAGTTCAATGGTGTTTCACTCCTGATGTCATCTCATTCATTGCTGGCGCCACGCATTTCATCATCATTTCTGGACAGTAACTATTCACACCAGTAGAAACTAAAGATCATTATTACCTGGGATTTGCTCACATGAAAGGCTCCATCTTTTGCAGCAAAGTTCCTTTCTCTCCTACTTTCATATTAACCTGAGCTGGCCACCACCCACATGCTCACACCCCACTACACACGCAACAACAACAACATAACAAAACGTTAAGCAAATGCAGAAACATACTGTGAGGAAGGAAGTACATTGTAAATTTAAATAGTGTTAGTTGTCTGTCAGGCCAAGGCCATCCCTTGGTGGAGCTGGCGCACTGTGAGAATGGAATAGTCCTGGCAGCTGATGTGGAATATAGTCCGGGAGGGAACAGTCCTCAACTGACAAGATTGCACACCTGGGGTAGGCAGTCGTCTACTGCTTTTCATTGCCCTCCATTCACTGGGTATTTACTTGTGTTTGTGGTAGGAGGTGAGACATACAGAAGGTTTAATATTTTCCCCTGTGCTGATGTCCATGCTTAATGGTGTCACATCCTCAAGGGTCGGTTTGTTGTTGTCTCGTGTGACTCGCTGCAATTTCAGTTAGTTCCCGAGCTGGTGGGAAGAGGAGCATTGTTAGGGCTACCACTAACAAAATTAGTTAATTGTACAGTACATTTTTATTATATTTGTTTAAAAAATTGGCAAATAAGGACAATTGAACCCGAGAAAACGTGGATGTTTTTGTTCAGTTAAAATTAACACTGTAGTCAATGATAATTGTGGAGTAAGGAAACTTGCCCAAGGTTTCGTCCTGATCTGTGAGTGATTGAAGGACGGGAGGGAGGGAGGGAGGGAGGCAGGCAGGCAGGCAGGCAGGCAGGCAGGCAGGCAGGAAGGAAGGAAGGAAGGAAGGAAGGAAGGAAGGAAGGAAGGAAGGAAGGAAGGAAGGAAGGAAGGAAGGAAGGAAGGAAGGAAGGAAGGAAGGAAGGAAGGAAGGAAGGAAGGAAGGAAACGTGAAAAAAAGAGAAAATATAGGGAAAAGACAAGTGTTAGAAAGGAAGGGAGAGAGAGAGAGAAAGAAAGAAAGAGATGGGGGGTGGGGAGACAGACAGAGAGAGAGAGAGATATTCAATAAACAGTTCAACGCTTTTCTGATATTCGTCTTAGCCAAAAGTAAAATAAAATGGAGGAAAAATGTGTTATTCGTGAATTTTTGCAAGCAATATATCTGCTGTCTCACTGCACTATTAAGCTTTTCACAAGGCATGAAACATCAATGCTAAATCCTCCAGAATTCTGTTCTCTTTCCAACTGTGAGCTTCCATCATATCAAAGATCTCTATTCCCAGTCCAATTGTATCCACTGTTTCCTCATTACAATCGTCAGTATCTCGGTGCACTAAACATTCAACACCCCAATCACTGAACATTCAACACCCCAATCACTAAAACTTCATCTTCTACCTGGTCTTAAAGCATCGTGGTTCTTCTACTTTGCAATGTAAATCACTATTTAATTCTGACCTTCCTATACCCATCTTTTCAAGTAGCTCATAAACCCAACCAACCGCAAAGAAACTCATGTTTTGATATTAGATGGTGTGTCTCTTTATCCTTCTTCATCTACAGACATTTTTGACTGCACAATCTCCTCTGATCTGGTATAGAATTTTTACATTTCTGTGTGTTGTGCAGTGCACACACCATCCCTGGAAGCCACAGATTGGTTACCCAAATCCACAAGCATTTAGGTGCTGGTTGGCAATGACATTTACAATGCACAATCCTACACCATCTCACAGGGAAGGAAAATATCACAGCGGTGGTACCCTACATCCTCGGAAATTCAATTCAAAATTCACTGTAACTAAAATTGGGTATTTAAATCAGAAGAAAGTTGTTGGTCCGTGGCCCAATTTTATATTCGACTTGAAAATATTTCAAAGTAAAAAATAGAGGCAAAAAGTATCATTTGCTTGCATTAGGTCACAGACTCCCTGCTATAGGTTATGATGCCACCACCAAGGAAGGGGATGTAGATGATGAATAACACGCTAAAAAGATGGCATAACCAACAACCACGACAACTTTGATTTATATAGCGCCCTCAACACCTGGCGGTGTCTCAAGGCGCTTCACAATAGCGGATCCCGGGACTGAACCAGGGGCAGGGGTAGAAAGGTGACCAAAGGCGCGGTCAAAGAGAAAGGTCTTTAGCTGTGACCTGAAATTGGGAAGAGAGGGGGCGAGGAGAAGGGAGTGAGGAAGGGAGTTCCAGAGCCTCTGGGCGTACTGGCTAAAGGCACGACTGCTGAGGGTGGAGCAGAGGATTCGGAGGGACATGGAGGAGGCCAGACCCGGTGGAGCGAAGGCAGCGGGTGCTGGTTTGGGGAGAGAGGAGATCAGAGAGATAGGGGGGGTGCAGAGGAGTGGAGGGATTTGAAAACAAGGGTGAGGATATTGAAGTCGATCCTCTCAAGGACAGGGAGCCAGTGAAGTCTGGCAAGGACTGGGGCGATGAGGGAGCGAAGCTTGGTGCGGGTGAGTTTGCAGGCGGCAGAGTTTTGAATTAGCTGGATTTTGTGAATTGAGGTGGAGGGGATACCGGCGAGGAGGGTGTTGTGATAGTCCAGGCGAGAGGTGACAAAGGCATGGACCAAGGTTTCAGCGGCTTTTGGGGTGAGGTATTACCGGAGACGGGTGATCCGACGGAGGTGGTAGAAGGCGGTGCTGGTGAGGGACCGAATGTGGGGGAGGAAGGACAGTTGTGGGTCGAACTGATGCCAAGGTTGCTCACAGGTTCTGAGGGTTTTAGGGGCCAGGCCGGGAAGGTGGAGGAGGTGAGAGCCGTGTGAATAGAAACATTGACGAGAGCCACAGAGTATGGCATCCGTCTTGTCAATCACACAAACATCCAAGATAATAACCAAGAAGCTAATAGCCCATGAAGAAAATTATACTATTTTATAAAATAACTTTTATTTTTATTACCCACACGCCTGATAATGACCCCTCAAGATAATAAACAATTAATGACTTCAATCCACGACTGTTCAGCACCTTGGGACATCCTCCCTATGTGAAAGGCGCGCCATTAATGTAATTTTGTTGTTGTTGTTTGTGGGATATTGCTATATGCAATTGGCTGCCGTGTTTCGCCCATAAATATTATAGTCAGTTCAGCACATTGTGAGAATAGAAGCCGAGAAGATGCGGAAAATGCTATATCAAATGCAAGGAATATTACTATTATTACGACATCCTATCTTGTGAGATTGGAGAATTCGATCAAGGTGATGCCTCAAACTTTATCCAAATTGGTTTATCTATGTTGGTTGTACATAAGAGCCTGTTCGCAATTCTCTATGTACCATAACTGATTGTTGTTCTTAACCAACATTACAATGCATAATATTAACTGTGTTTTCATTTTCTAACTTTTCTAACGGAGATCCCACTTTGAATTCTATGATCTTTTTGAAATGACTAGTGATTCCCACATTGTTTTTTTTTCATTTTAATTGGGGGAATGAAACAAGCAGATGAACGGATCATTGCACAAACCTAGTAGAGGTGCACCCCCAGCTAAGTGTACATCAAGTAAAAGAAAGTATTTGTTGATTAGGTTTGGGAATATTATAACAGACTAGGATTTCACATTATTGAAAGATCCGCATCAGCCTTATCAACTGTAATACTTTTAGGGTGGTTTAATGCTGTTCACATTGTTTACTTGCAATATTACAGGTACCTGTAAAAAACAGTTGATGTTGATTTAGCGGTACAGTATAAGAGGTTTCAGATGCATTCATTCCAATGTCTGTAACTAATCCTGCATTGCCTATGGTCTCCTGGACGGTTCCTATGGTGTATAGAGATTCCAGTTCCTACCTAGATGTGTTTGTTCAAATATCTGTGACTAATATCAATGATAATGCAACTTGATTGTCTCACTGGCGACTTCCCTGGTGGTACAATATAAATGTGGATACACTTGAATGTATAATCTCAATGCAAGCCTTCAAGTTCAGTCAGCATTAATATAATAATACCCTTCTCGCTTAAAATGCATCAGACAACAACTAATCAGATAAGTGTCATTTACTATATGGCCCTCGCTGTTGTTGGCCTTCCCAGTCAGTCAGTTTAACCATCCATCATTCATCCTAATACGTAAGAGTTTGATGTTTTTCCCTTTTGCTGATTGTCGAATTTAACGTGAATGTTATACTGTGTGTTACAGTCACTGTCACAGAGAATACTGTCAGTGAGGAGAATGTCTGAGAGTTTAACCCGATTTGCTTTCCCTAACTAACCAAGTTATTGAATTTCTTTCTTTCTTTGAATCTCCATGACAGGAATTACTGCATGTATTAATCTCCTTCATTAAAGGAATCTCACTGGTGCACCTGAACCAGGCACTGGTAAATACTAGTGTGCAAGCTAATTCATTTAGATTTAGGCAAATCACTAAATCCATTTAGTGTATACTTTGGTGCATTTTGTGTGGGTGTTTTTAAGTTAAATGCACATCATTTGAAATAAAACTCTATTTAAAGGTAGAAGGAACATTCGGTATGAATAATTAAAAATGGTGTCAGCAAACCAGTTGTGTCTTTTGATGAACTGCGATATAATATTAGGTAATGTGCCTCCAGCAGCAATCTCTGAGCTCACTTTAAACCATCTGCCAGTCGGTTTCATTGTGAAATATGCAGATGGTACAGTATATGATCTAATTAAAAGTCACCCTATGTTTTTTTTGTTTATATACATATATATATCTAAGCAGTATACTGTATAGCATTTTAAATAATTCTAAATTATATGTAGAATTTCACCATGGCTTTTAATCTCGTGTTATCTTTTGTTATTCCTGAACATTTCCAATCGATTGTGAGTGTATCAGGTTAAATGCTTATTTATATTGTGTGATGCAGTATTACAGTGCTTCACAACAAAATCTGAGCTCATTTATTCACAGTTGGTAAGTTGCTTTCCTGTAAGTGATACTATTTCCTGTAATCAAAGGGGGATTGATTCCATGGGCATCGTTACTAAGGCAATTTATAATATAGTTTATACTGTAATTTAATAACGGGTTGCATCACTCGGTAGCTGATAGCCATGTCTGTGGGAGGTAATGATTCATAATAAATAATAAGAATAAATAATCATAATTTATTATTGGACGTGCAATGTGGAAGGGATGAAATTTGCCCATTTTTATACCTTTGTTAGAGAGGGAGAGGGGAACAATATTCTGTTGCAGAAGCCAGACTGAGCAACAAGGTTACAAACTGATTAATCAAAAAAACAAACACTTTACGGGAGTGATGTGTTTACCTGATCTGTAATTTGTCTCCATGTCTCTCCCCCCCCCCCACCCCACCCGTGTGTTGTCCCCGCCCCCCGCAGTGTGTTGTCACCCCCCCACCCCACTCACCCAGTTAATTTAGTGGCGATTCTGATCATGTCCAGAGGAGTGTGGTTGGTGTGTCTGGCAGTGTCAGCCACTCTCTGGAGGCCATGTCTGCGTCTCCGGGCAAAATGAGGACAAAGTAATGCACCAAGAGTAACGCCACCGTGTGCAGGGAGAGCTTGGCCAAAAACATGCCCAGGTATCACAGACCAACACCGTCTTCATTGTCGGCCAAGTCAAGAACAAGCCAGTCACAGGCTGAGAGAGCACAGGCTCACTGAGAACAGTCACAGAGATGCAGAGCTGGAGAGCCGGGGAAAATCCATGGTTTTACTCTTCGCTATCCGGCACTTTCATCCTCTTGCAGGTGCCTTACGGGATATTTTTCATACACAGTACAGTACCTGTACAGTATTAGCGAATTAGAAACGTGTACAGTGACACGGGTGGCGCTCTAACCCTCACTGTCTGACAACACGTTTATGTTCCAACTGCTGAGAACTTGCATTTTTGCAGTGACCCAGACCAAGTTCAGAGAGCAGCTAAAGGCCCTGCTAAACTACCCTTACTCTATTGGGCAAATTGAAATACCCGAGAGTCAGTTGTCTTACAGTTTAAGATTGTTGCAGAATTTAGGAAACTTCTTAAATTGCAAGGCTTTGGATCTTGAGGCAGAGACAAGATGAATTGGGGGGAAACTCAAACCCAGACTGATTTTATACAGCAAAACAATTCAAATAGTGTGCCACCAATGCCTTCCATTTCAAATATAATTATAATCCTTGCATTTGATATAGAGTTTTTCACGTCCTCTAGATATCGGAAACCGCTTCACGGAATATACCGTAAAGTGAATTGACTGTATATATGTGGATGAAATGCGGCAGCAGTGTCCCCCAAACAGTGTGGAATGAAATGACCAATTTATTATTTTTCTGGAGGGATTATTACTAGGTGTGTGGAGTAAGGAAATCTTGGGCAATGCTTCACCCCGCCTGGAATTGAACACAGGTCTCTAGCTTGTAAGGCGGGTACTCTAATCACTGAGTTACAGTGCTCCACAAAATATGTTCTCTGTTACATGCACTGAGCAATGTTACACAAATACAGACATCCTAATGCATTTCCTTATATTGTAGCCAGGCAATCTTTAACTGAAGAAATTCAAATGAATGTGGTAATCCCGTAAAATAACCAGGACATAATATTTATATTGAATTTTTCGCCATGAGATTTTTAAAAAAATGTTTTCCTTATTTCTTGTTCTTTGTAGCTCATTATTACAATAAATAATAATAATAATCCTTGCGTTTGACACAGCCAAGCTGCATAAGCTTATCAGGGAACCTGCCATACACTCACAATGATAATAACAATAATCCTATTTTATAACACAATAATAAAATTGGTCATTTTAATCCACGACTGTTTGTGGGACATTGCTGTGCGCAATTGGCTGCCGCGATTCGCAGACAAATATACAGTCAATTCACTTTACAGTATATTCTGTGAAGCGCTTTGGGACGTTGATAAGATGTGGAAAGCGCTGTATCAAATGCAAGGATTATTATATTATTATAATTTGTGAACCCTTACGTCTATCAATGTTTTGTACACTGTCCACTAGTATAAGGTGCATATCTGGTATGTCAATTTCTTGTTAGTTCAGGCAATAATAATGGTGTTATGTATTGACAAGGAGACACCGGCTGGGAACACTAAAAGGAAATAAAAATCTTACTGACCCTGTGACCCAATAGATTCTCTTGTGTTAAGTTGCCAGTTACTGTGGTTTATTTACAACAGTGAAGTCACATGCTGCACATAATAACACATTAAGCCAGAGGAACATGCCTCAGTTCTGACGATGGGTGGTGGACCCAAAACTTTGACTCACTTTCCTTTCTCCATAGATGCTGCCTGACCTGCCGAGTGTTCCCAGCACTTCTGTTCACTTTTGTTTTACAAGGATGTAGCTCTGGGTTCTCCTGTTCCTCTGGGTTAATGTGTCCCAATCGTTTGTGACCAGGGAGGAACATTCCCGACAAGGAGAACAGCTTCATTCCGAACCGCACTCCGGCAAAGGGACTGTCTGTTCCGCCATGAACATCATCCATATGCAGTGGATATTCACTAAGATTCTGGTGTAACCCTGAATATTCTGGGGGGAAATCGTCTTGTAATACACCACAACACTGGGGCCACAATGACACCATCACCTGGTGGACAATTGGTACATAGGAGCGATAAGAGAGGGAGCGCCAGCTGGGGATGGGGGGGGGGAGAATGGTCTCCATGTCATTCCATGGTAACGTTGGCCAAGCCCCGCTGTGTGTGTGGGGGGGGGGGGGGGGCAGGCTGGCGGTGACTGTACTTCATGCCCTGAGATGACGCTGACTCCAGTGGGGGGGGGGGGAGGGGGGGGGAGTTACACAAGTACAGCCAACATTTTGCGAGTCTGTCTGTCTGTGTGTGTGTGTGTGTGTGTGTGGGGGGGGGGGGGGGAGGGCTCAACAGTTTAGATTTAATTTATAATAACAACAACAACAATAACAACCGAAGCCCTGGCAGCGCCCCCGCGGTGTGGCCGCCCCGCTGTCTCCCGGTGTGAGGGGAGCGCTGGGTCTGTGCTGACCGTGTGTGGGTTTGTTGTTTGACTGACCAGAGCCGCCACAGCGTCCCCGTGTCCTAGCAACCCCGCTACAGCGTCCCGTCTCCACGGCAACCAAAGCTCGGCGTTTCATTGCCATGGCAACCGCCGCGCTGTGGGGTGGGGGGGGGGGGGGGGGGAGACAGAGAGAGCGGGAGAGTGAGGGAGAGACACAGAGACAGAGAGTGAGGGAGAGACACAGAGACAGAGAGTGAGGGAGAGACACAGAAAAAGGAGGCAGAGGGAGGGAGAGAGAGGGGCAGAGGGAGGGAGAGAGAGGGGCAGAGGGAGGGAGAGAGAGGGGCAGAGGGAGGGAGAGAGAGGGGCAGAGGGAGGGAGAGAGAGGGACGGAGGGAGGGAGAGAGAGACAGACAAAGAGGAGGGAGCGAGAGAGGGAGAGACAGAGGGAGAGACAGAGGGAGAGACAGAGGGAGAGGGACAGAGAAGCGGCAACACTGCAGGCTACACGTGCCTGACCCACAGGGGCTGAATGCCACGGGTGAGAAGCTTCACTCAGACCCTGCGCCATCACAGATAGGATTGATTTTCTTGATTGTTTGGCTCAGGCCGGGGAGAGAGGGGGGGGGGGGGGGAGGGGGGTGCCATTCCACCCTCACTCAGCCCTCCCACACTTTTGTCTCTTGCTTCTGCTTCTCTAACCTCTCATGAGTTCCCGAAGCGACGGCGCTGAACAGAGGCTGGAGACTGTAATCCAGGTGAGCATTTTACCCCCATTCGCGTAACGTTTGCGAAAAGGAAAAGTAACATTCCACCCGAGAGAATGTCTTGTCCTGTCCAGCTCTTCCATTAAAACAATTTGCCCGAATACCTGTGAGCAGCCCGGCGGGTCATTCACATTAAATGTTACCAAAAATGATCAGCCGTTTCTAGGATTTAGTCTTTTTTGAATATGCGTTTCCCAAATTGTAACTGGAGAGCATTCCCTCCATTGGCAATCCTCCCCAGTTTGCTGCATTGACGCCTGACTTGCTGGACTGGGCAGATGGGGAAGAATCAAAAAGCGTTGGGGGTGAAATTGAGAACAGGATGGTGCAGTGAGTGTAAGGCACTGGGCGAGTGGCGTCACACACACACACACACACACTAATGTGTAAATGTGAGCACAAACCGTCCTCCTCTGACACTTTCACTTTCCAAACAGAACCACCTGTCCTGCAAACATCAACACACGAGCCTTTCCAATCAGTATTGTCCACCGCAACATCAGTGGTTTCATATCAACTGTTTAACGCAGTTACTGTTGTAATAAGTTGGTGCCGGATTTATAATGGTAATCATTTAAATACCGCAATATACCCACCACCATGTCCTCAGCTCGGTGCTGTGTTACTGTATCACTTGGTTGCCTTGAGTTGTTGTTTAATCCCCATTTCAAACAAATACCCTCGGTGCAAACGTGAATTTTCTGAATTCCCGACCTAATTGTCCAGCGCCTTGGGACGTCCTCCCGACGTGAAAGGCGCTCTCTATAAATGTGATTGTGTTGTTGAATGCGATGAGCTGTACATGTAAAGTACCAACGTTCTGAATTGACTTCCTTCCACCCAGAAGAACAGTTTGGTTTGTTCTCTTCAGATGTGACGATTCCCGGTTGATTGACCGGCCAATTGTGGCTGTAGAAATAGAAGTCGTTCCCACCAACTCCCTCGGAATTCTGGTCTCTGAGTGAGGAACAAAAACCTGTAGTACATCCAACTAAACTTGTGACTTTAAAGCTGCCCATTCAGATTAAGCCTGACTTGAAACCTGGACCTACCAATTATGCATGGCTCAGTTACACTCTTCTCAACTGAGTAATTGGGAAGCTCTGATCATTCCTTTAAAAATGAAGCAAATGTTGTCAAGCGGTTGTAATTAGTGGAACTGCTATGTTGCTACAAGTGACTTCAAATCACATTGAGTAACAATGAACATTTGAGAAGTTTGTGTTGATTTGTTTCTTGGGTGTTACATAACTCTATTTAAAACAGGGAAAGGAATGTTTTGCACTGAAATATTTCCCACTGTGGGCGAATACGTACTTTCAGGCATTAATGTTAGGGTGGTTCTTAATACAGTAGTTGAAGTACTGTACAATGGACAAGCTGAACCTGATGGGCAGGAATTTGGAAGTGGAGGAGGCAGAGATAGAAATCACACACAACTAAACAACACCATGGATTGGCTCGAGTGAGTTGCCCTTCATTCTCTCTCCTTCAATGTAGAGCAACCATTGGCCTCCATTTTGTCTGTTTCTCTGGTAACACAGCTTGAGATCAGAAATTTGTCCAGTGAAAAAATGGGACATAGCCTAATGACATGTCCATGTGACTGCCAAGATGGTGGAAGGAGAATTGTTTGGCCCTTGGTCCTCTTTCGTCTGGCAACTGTTCAGTTCAGTTTCGATATGTTAATCGCGCAGTTAGTCATGATATTCTTTGCAGAATAAACCATAATGATTAAAGACAACCAGAATGAAAGTTTATCAATGTCCAGTATACTCTGTGACAAACTTTGCAAAATATTTATTGGATCCTTTTAGATATTTGGGAAACTAATGTAAGCAACTTGGGACATTCTCCCGATGTGGATGTGCAGTATGAATGTGAATTTGTGTTTTTTCTTTGGTCACCTGCAGAAACCAATCACCTTAAGATTATCCAAACCAAATTAAGAATTCCATGCATCCCACCTACACATGGAAATTGCAGATTGTTGGAACGGAATGGAGGGAGGTATCTTGCTTACCTAATTCTGGATCGGTGGAAGTGTCTAACTATGTTCCCAATTGTGTGCATCAACTCATTGTTTTACTCATGTTTTGTTTCAGAAACTGGAAGACACTGTCCTAAATCCAGAGGTAAGTGAAGAAGACAAAAGCTTGACTCTCCGCGGAGAAGGAGAAGATAGCACACCAACTCCAGTACCAGCCCGAATTCGACAAATTATTACCAGGAATCTAACTGAAGACAGAACAGAAGGTAAAGCTTTTTGCACATTGACAGAAATAATAATGCATTGTGTGGAGGTTGAGTCAAAGCTCAAGAAACTGTTTTACCAGAAAAGTAGGTTTTGTAATAACCACTGTTTTTACCCTTTTTTTGTTCAACTCATAAGCTTTTAATAATGTACAGACCTTAGTTCATATTACATTTGTGCAATTGTTCAAAAAATCATAATATATCCACATTATGAGAGTTGTGAATACCCATCAAATCAGAAGTGTCCAGCTGAGATTGTAATGTGCTTTCAATATGTAGACTTAGTGCAGTTTTACATTGTAGCTGAAAACCTACTCAATCTTATTCACCCGGGTCCTAATACATTATTGGGTTGAACATAAATTCTGCGTTGATGCGTCAGAAAAAACGCTTCTGGAAAGTTCAGAACCCTGCATAGTCTCATCACCTCAAACTGATGCGTTTCCAGCAAAAACATTTACTTCTGCTATAATTCATAGAATTTTACGGCACAAAAGGAGGCCATTCAGCTCATCTAGTCTGTGCCGGCTCTTTGAAAAGAGCAACTCAATCCCACTGCCCCGCTCTCTCCCCATAACTTAACAGAGCTGTTTGCCCTAAATAAAGATCTAATTCTCTTTTAAAAACTGTTATCGAATCGGCCCCCACCACCTTTTCAGGCAATGCATTCCAGATTCGAAAAAATTTCTACTCAGCTCCCCTCTGCTTCGTTTTGAAACTATTTTAAATCTGTGAGTCACAGATTCGCTCACCAGTGGAAACAGTTTTACTTAGGAATATGTATTACTTAGGAAACCATTGTCTAGTGGATTAAATCGATCATTGGAATTAGCATTGCTCCATTGTTTACTCTTCTGGACATCCCTTCTTAATGGATTCTGTTTGGTCAGCCAGGTGGCATGTGGACATCCATTGCCCTCTTTAAGATTAGCTAAACCAAACTGAGAATTGCGTGCATCCCACCTACACATGGACATTCCAGAGATAGATTGTTGGAATGGAATACACTGTCTCCTTAGAGCAGTGGTTTCCAAACTGTGGGGCACACGCCTCCCTTGGGGGGGCGCGTGCCGTTGGCTAGGGAAATGTGGAGCTTTAGCGTCTCGAGACCCCGAGACCTTGTGGAGCTGAGGCGGAGCCGAGGACCCGAATGTGTGGAGCCGAGTGTGAAGGAGAATGGGGCGCCGCTATTCAAAGTTTGGAAGCCACTGCCCCAGTGTGAGTTATCCAAACCTGTTGCCAAGGATTTGAACTTGGTGGGCGGAAGTGATGTCATGGAGGAGGAACTTGGTGGGAAAATCTAAGCCCAAAATGGTCAGCAAGGCCAAGGCTTGGGGACCCCAGAGTGTGGGTTGGGACACTGCTGAAGTCTAACTAGCTAAAGCAGCACAGCTTGAGATAGATGGGATTTGTGTGTACAACAGAGTTGTGATCTGGTACTGGGAAACCAATGACTCTGCCCTTATGTTTGGATATCTGATTTCTCTTTGTGATATCTGTGCATATGGTATTATGAATGAAGAGCAGAGATTTGGATAGATCCCATCATTACTCTTTTATCCATTCATCATGGGTATATTTATATAGCAGGGGATAAAGCTTGTCACTGCCTTTGGTGGTCAACCTATGTTAAACGGAGCTAACAAGGGCTGCACCATAAATGAGCTGGAGTTTGTGATAATTAGGCACCAGCCCTTAGGGATAATTGAGAACAAATATAAAGTTGGGGGCTTGGGAGTGTAACAGGAAGGTTTAGAGAAGGTGAGTGCACAGAGGTGGAGCTTATTTTTTAAACTAAAAAGAACCATTCTGTGTTAAAACTTTCGTGCAAGTTTTGTTTTTTGGTTGTCAATTGGTCGCTGGCCTCCTGACCCTGACCAGTGGAGCTCCTGCAGGGGTAGAGCTGAGGACCTGAGTGTGTGGAGTTGAGTGTGAAGAAGGAGTGGGGGGGTGTACAACAAAAACGTTGCTGAGTTAGTGGGGTGCCATTATTCAAAGTTTGGAAGTCACTGCTGTAGAGGGATACATTCTGCTTACCTAATTCTGGAAAGTATTAGGTGCAGGTCGGCAAGACCAAGGCTTGGGGACCCCAGAGTGTGGGTTGGGACACTGCTGAAGTCTAACTAGCTAAAGCAGCACAGCTTGAGATTGGTGGGATTTAGCGCCTTGGGACGTCCTCCCGACGTGAAAGGCGCTATATAAATGTAAGTTGTTGTTGTTGTTGTTATTTGTATGTACAACAGAGTTGTGATCTGGTACTGGGAAACCAATGACTCTGCCCTTTATGTTTGGATATCTGATCTCTCTTTGTGACTTATGTGCATATGATATTATGAATGAAGAGGAGAGATTTTGATAGATCCCATCATTACTTTTTTATCCATTTAAAATTTGGCTGCCCTCAGTAAAGTGGCATTCCTATACTGTATTCCAGGGTTTCGCTCATTCACTCAGGTTTGTGCTGGGCAGTGCTATCTGCAAGCATAATTCGCAGTGAATTTCTACAATTGTTCACTTGAATGGGTATTCCAATTGAAGTATTTGAATGACTAAACTTGTTTAAGCTTAAATTGGCTCGATAATATCTTTCAACAATGACATCTCAATTGCACCAAACAGTCAACCATTTAAATTACCGGCTGAAGCCTTTGTGCTTCCATGACTACTCAAGCAAACAATCATACAAGCAATTTAGAGCAGGGGAGCCTCTGCAAACCACATGGTACTAATCTAAATTTACCTTACAATTCAATTGGAAATATTTCATGTCAAATAGCTATGTATACTACAAGGCAAATTGTGTTAATTAGTAACTGAATAGCTATCATCTTGTCATTGAAATCACTACTGATAGTCCAAATAATTGATATTGATTTCAAAAGTGTACCCAGGATGAAAGGAACATCGATTTATATGGAGTGAGTCCAGTACAACTCACTCCACAAAACAATCTGGGAATGATTCCCTGCCCCAGAGGTTTCTCTTTATGTTTCATTTTAGAATTAGAGTTCACAGATTTTAGAATTTAGTTTTATCTTTTGAACTTGTTTTTCTGTAGCATCACCTGAAAAACTGCTTCAAAAGTAAGGCTGTAATTAAAAATTTGCTAAATACTCTGAAAATGCTGCATGCATAGAATGAATCCAAATCCAGGTGAAATTTCTCACTCAATGCTGAAATGTTAAGCCAACCTAATTGTTGGTGAAACCAAAGTTTGGCAGTTTCAGCCAGTCTGGCACATTGGCATCACTGAGGGTAAGGAATCCCACCACCAGCTAGCTCTTGGTAAACCTCAACCTCCCTAACAGTCAGTTGTCATTGCTGGACAAGCAGCAGAGATGTGCAAGCAAAGAAGTTGCTATCAGTCTTGACTTTGTACAGATAATGTCAGATATTACTTTAACCACCTTATTTTCCAATTGAGCAGTACCACAGGACATGAGTTCCCTGGCGAGCCTTCAAGAAGAGAATCGCATGTTGCAGGAGGAGTTGTCCCGCATGGAGGACCTGTTGGCTCAGAGCCACGCTGAGCGAGATGAGCTTGCTATCAAGCAGGGTGCTGTCAGTGAACGGGTAAGGATTGGCACTGATGGTTCTGAGCTCAAGCCCTTGCTTTTAAAGATAACAATGGCTCAGAGACAACTTGTTTTCTTCAAATGAGCTGCTATGAGCAGCAATGGGTAGCTAGATTCAAAGTATGAATCCACATTTAATCACGTTCAAATAAACACCATTAGAACTAAATTGACCAGCATTCTTTGGACATGAAATGCTCATGGGTTGCAACTGACGCCATTTTTCTTGTTGAGGAGACATTGTGTGGATTCATCTGCTTAACTTTCTCCCTTTTTTGCATCTTGAAAGAGTTTGGGTTTAAATCAGAGAGATGCAGAATTGGTGGTAATAATAAAAATAATCCTTGCATTTGGTATAGTGCCTCCTAAAGTCTTTGAAACACTTTCAAAGTGCTTCACAGAATGTATTGGTGCTATCTGTTCTTAGCTCCTATCATTGTGTGATATTTAAGCATTGTACTGATGAATCCATTATAAACAGTTCAACCCTGCTTCAATCTGCTGATTCAGAACAGGTCATTTAACAGATCTCTACTGTGCATTCAGTCAAAAGTCCAAGAACTATGGATGAGCAGCTTTGGATAGTGTAAAGTTTAAAGGTGAAACAGAACTTGTCATTACTGAACTTTACTTAAAAATAGGAGTGTTGTTTCCATCCATTGCCAGCTGGGGTCATCATTGCTTCGCCCCATGACTGTGCAGATTGCCTTCCAATTTGTTACATGTTTTTGTTGAGTCTGAAACATCCAGCAAACAGTTTAACCCTGGGATCACAAGCCTCAGTGTGAAGCTTTCCTGTATAATTTGTGCAAGCTGCTTCACTCTGCGTCTCACTGTGCTGAGCATGTAACTGTACCTGTAGACCGGATTACTTTGCTGGCAGATCAGTTCCTGAAAACCGTATGAACACAAACAAATGAATGTGCACGATATGTGGCTGTAAATCTCCAAAACCCTTGGTTTCCTGAAGGCTTAGTTGGTGAAGCCTTACAAACCAGAAAGGTCCTATGCTTTACCATAATCTTTCCCGAGGTTGCTGATCTTAGCTGGGTGGGAAGCAGTGGAGCCATTGTGGCTAGGACAGAGTCACTGGATCAGAAAATGGGGAACATTTCAGAGAGCAAATGATACAGTGTAGTTCATCAAGGTTCTTGCACCTTGGTGACCATTGCTTGTGGGATATGACTTCGCTCAAATCAGCTGCTGCAGTTGCCCACAAAACTCTCAACTCACTTTACACTTTATACAATTTGAAGCGCTTTGAGACATCCTCCCAATTATTATTTATTGTAGGAAGATGAAAGTGTGAGCCAGGACAGGTTGAGCTCATCTGATTTCTCAAGAGATTTCTCTCTTGATCTCTCTCCCCCCCACCCCCCGCCAACCCTCCCCGTCAATGCATAATGCTCAGGGGGAATAAAAAAAGAATGTTTTGGGGGAAGGGAGGTATCAGGTGTGGTCTGTACCAGTGGAGCTATGTCCCAGTTTGAGTCAGTGGCATGTGGCAGATAAGTGGAAAAAGTAAAAGGTTGTTGTTAATAAAAAAAAAGTTTTTCAATGATCCTTGATAGTAAGGAGAGACTTTCATACAACAACAACAAATTACATTTATAGAGCGCCTTTCACGTCGGGAGGACGTCCCAAGGCGCTGCACAGGAGGCGTATGACCCGAGCTGGGAGGGGAGTGTTTGGGAAGGGGTGAAACACGAAGGGGAGGTTGAAAAATTCGGGGTGGAACAAAAGGCACGGTCGAAGAGGAAAGTCTTCAAACCGGCCTTGAAAGAGGAAAGGGAAGAAATGAGATGGAGGGACTGGGGGATGGTATTCCATAGGGTGGGAGCAGAGAAACTGAAGGCCCAGCCTCCGATGGTGGGGCGGTTCGGGCGGGGGGCTTGGAGCAGGCCAAGTCCTGTTGAACGGAGGGTCCGGGTGGGCGTGTAGGGGGAGAGTAGATCGGTTAAATAGGGTAGGGCAAGGCCGTGTAAGGCCTTGAAGGTGAGGACGAGGATCTTGAACTCGATCCTCTGGAGAATGGGGAGCCAATGGAGACGGGCGAGGGTGGGGGTTATATGGTCGCGGAGGCGGGTGCGGGATAGTACACGGGCTGCAGAGTTTTGGATGACCTGCAGCCTGTGAATGGAGGAACTGGGGAGGCCGACGAGGAGAGAGTTACCGTAGTCCAGCCTCGAGGTGATGTATGCATGCACGAGTGTTTCGGCAGCGCGGGGGGTAAGATGGTTGCGGAGCCTGGCAATGTTGCGCAGGTGGAAATAAGCGGTGCCGGTCAAGGCACGGATGTGGGGGAGGAAGGAAAGTTTTTGATCGAACATGATGCCGAGGTTCCTGATTGGCTTTGTGATGGTGGCGAGTGCAGCCTTGGATGTTGAGGCTGGCAGCGCCCGATGTGCGGAGGCGCTGGCTTGAGCTAATCAGGAGGGCCTCGGTCTTACTCACGTTCAATTGCAGGAAGTTGTCCCTCGTCCAGGACTTGATGTCGGACAGACATGCTGTCAGAACATCGATGGTCTGGGGGTTGAGGGATGAGGCAGAAAGGTACAGCTGGGTGTCGTCCGCATACATGTCGAAATTTACCCCATGTCTGCGGATGACATCGCCCAGAGGGAGCGTGTAAAGGGTGAAAAGGAGGGGGCCTAGGACAGAGCCCTGAGGGATGCCGTGAGAAACTGTGCGGGGGTTTGAGGAAAAACCGTTGGAAGAAACAAAGTGTAAACGGTGGGTCAGATAGGAATGGAACCAGTCAAGGACTGTGCCTTGAAGCACAGTCGGTCGGAGGAAAGACGTTGGAGGAGGATAGTGTGATCGACTGTGTCGAACGCAAAACCCATTAAACACACGAGGCAGAGCAACAGAACCCACAGCTCTGTATTGACTGCAGTGCTCATAACCTCAGTATGGTGTAGTTTGGGTGAAACCACCGGGCTGTGCCAAGAGGCATACTATTATAATAATAATATCCCTTGCATTTGATATAGCGCTTTTCACATCTTCTAGATGTCTCAAAGCGCTTCACAGAATATACTGTGAAGTGAATTGACTGTACATTTGTGGGCAAAACGGGGCAGCCAATTGCACACAGCAGTGTCCCACAAACAGTCATGGATTGAAATGACCAATTTTTTATAGGTTTTTTTGAGGGATTATTATTAGATGTGTGCCTGGTAAGGAAAATTACTCAAGGTTTTGCCCTGCCTGGATTCAAACACAGGTCTCACTCTTGCAAGGCGAATGCTCTTACCAGCTGAGCTACAGGACTCCACATAGGATGAACATGGAAGAACTATTTCCACTGGCGAGTGCCTCAGTGACCTGATTACATTCGATTTAAAATAGTTGTTAAATGAAACAGAGGTGAGAATTTGAGAATTTGTTTTTCATACAGCGAGTTGTTCTGATCTGGAATGCATTGCTCGAAAGGGTGGTGGAAGCCGATTTGATAACTTTTAAGATAGAAGTAGATAATTATTTGGGGAGGACTAGTTTGTAGGGCTTTGAGGAGAGAGCGGAGGAGTGAGATTGATTTGGACAGCCCTTTTAAAAAGCCGGCTCAGACATGATGGGCCGAATGGCCTTCTTCTGTGCTGTATAACTCTATGATACTATGACATTCCTGTCAGGCAAGCTTTCCTGTTGCTTGTTGAGCTAGGACTACCCTACCCATTTTGGCTTTGGCTTGCAGGGTTGACAGGAGCTGAGCGTGAATACTCGCTGCCTCCAGTGACTGGTCTGTCCCTCCAAGTCCTGCCGATGAACCAGGCTGGTTGTGCTGTCATCAGCTATGCTCTGGAATAGTGTAGACCAAAACACAAAATACTGCAGACGCTGGAAATCTGAAATAATCTGAAACAATGGTCGTGTTCTGATGAAGGGTTGTGGACTCAAAACTTTGACTCACTTTTCCTCTCTCCATAGATGCTGCCTGACCTGCTGATTGTTCCCAGTGATTTCTGTTTGTGATACTGTAGACCAGACTGGCTCAGAAACCGGATGAGAGACCACCACAGAGGGCTGGCTCGATTCCGACATTCTGTTTCCAGGCATTTTCGCTTGGAGCCAGTTCAGCTCCAAGGAGACTCCCTTATTTCCATTGAGGATACTCTCTAATTGGACATTCAACTATCCTGTCGCTCTACAACTGAGGCACGCTGACACAATTAAGAATTATGTTTGCTATTAATTCTAAATTCAATTAGCAAAAAAAAAATCCCGTATGCACTAATTTTTCACATATCTCCAGGTCGGGAGTGGTCGCAGAAATCTCACAACATGTTTGAGGGGAAAGGGAAGGGGTGGTGATGGTGGTGGGTGGGGGAGTGAGTGGGGGGAGAGCTGGCGTAGAAAGAAAAGCGTATGGAACTGATTTTCTGTGGCAACGGTGGTACAGGGTGGAGGTACTGGTGTTTTCACAGATGTGCTGTATAAAAGGGAGGATTGTGAGGCGACCACTGCTGCAGTAAATTACCTGTGCTGGATGGGAGCGTTGCTGGCATACTCCAGGGGCTTAGGGACAAATGAACCCATTGTGCAACTGTAAATGTGAGCTATCAGCCTGAGGTGGAATGTCAAACACCCCTCCGTCACCTCCCCCCGGCTGTCCTGTCAGGGACCCCCTAGACGACCCATGTTCAGAGGGTAAGAACTGAGGAAAAAAGACTGTGTTCTGTGGTGGAGAAAGCACAGGTCTGTTGCAGCTTCACAACTCCTGAACCTTTTCCGTAAAATAACTCTGAGGGCTGAGTGAGTACTCTGTATATAAGAGTCTGTGGACTAATGAAAATCCAAGAATGGCAGCCCACTCCTTCAGCTGCTGTGGAATTCAGAGCAGTATTTACAGTAAATACACACTGAAGTGACCCACAGTATTTGCACCTGGAAAGATCATGCTTGACTCACTGCAACACCCCTTCAGTTACATACCCCGACTGTGTGCTTGCTTGGTGAACAGTGCTAGGATGCTCTTTAAAAAGAGCCAGCACAGGCATGATGGTACTTCAAGCTAGTTTGGTTTTTGTGTCAGTGTAACAGTTCAAACGCTCTGAGATGCCATCCGGTGTGGAGGGCACTATATAAATTGTTGTTTCCCATACTAGGCATTTTTGCATGGAGCTCAGATTCTCTCAGATAAGTACAGCATAACCAGCTCAGAGGAAATCTCCTTCACTGTCGCTAATAATCTGCCTTTGTTTCAAAACTCAGTAGAGCATCCCTGTTGTGCTAAAGTGACATTTCCAGCATCCGCATGGCCTTGTGAGGTTACTCTTCAAGGGGAGTTTAATGATATGGGCCCTCAGCCTTGGACATACTTGAATCTCCAAAAGGAAATTGTATGCTCTCATTTGTATGTACTGTTTGTCTGCATCTCATACATAGTATGTGTGTGTTTTCCCGTGTGTATGTATATATACATACATATAGACACTAGGGTCCGTCGATATGGAAATTTTCCGATTTAGATATATCGATGGGCTCCTATCGAGATATATTGAAATATCGATATGTTCGGGTTTTTCGTGCGGCGCGCGCATTCCAGGTGTGCGCGCATTCCGGGCCTATCTCCTCAGAAGGTAAATATCTTTCTCTCTCTGTGTCTCTCACTCTCTCCATCTCTGTGTTTTTTTGTCTGTGTCTCTCTCCTCTCTCACATCACCCCCATCTCTATCTGTATATTATCACATCCACCCCGTCTCTCAACCCCCCCCCCCCGCCGCCGCCATCCCTCTCTCGCACCCGCCACCCCTGTCGTCTCTCTCCCCCCCCAGACCCACCCCAGCCACCTCTTTCCCCCCCCCTGCCGTCTCTCTCTCCCTCCCTCCCCCCAGCCGTCTCTCTCTCCCTCCCTCCCCCCCGCCGTCTGTCTCCCCCTCCCCCAGCCGTCTCTCTCCCCCTCCCTCCCCCAGCCGTCTCTCTCCCCCTCCCTCCCCCAGCCGTCTCTCTCCCCCTCCCTCCCCCAGCCGTCTCTCTCCCCCTCCCTCCCCCAGCCGTCTCTCTCCCCCTCCCTCCCCCAGCCGTCTCTCTCCCCCTCCCTCCCCCAGCCGTCTCTCTCCCCCTCCCTCCCCCAGCCGTCTCTCTCCCCCTCCCTCCCCCAGCCGTCTCTCTCCCCCTCCCTCCCCCAGCCGTCTCTCTCCCCCTCCCTCCCCCAGCCGTCTCTCTCCCCCTCCCTCCCCCAGCCGTCTCTCTCCCCCTCCCTCCCCCAGCCGTCTCTCTCCCCCTCCCTCCCCCAGCCGTCTCTCTCCCCCTCCCTCCCCCAGCCGTCTCTCTCCCCCTCCCTCCCCCAGCCGTCTCTCTCCCCCTCCCTCCCCCAGCCGTCTCTCTCCCCCTCCCTCCCCCAGCCGTCTCTCTCCCCCTCCCTCCCCCAGCCGTCTCTCTCCCCCTCCCTCCCCCAGCCGTCTCTCTCCCCCTCCCTCCCCCAGCCGTCTCTCTCCCCCTCCCTCCCCCAGCCGTCTCTCTCCCCCTCCCTCCCCCCCCAGCCGTCTCTCTCCCCCTCCCTCCCCCCCCAGCCGTCTCTCTCCCCCTCCCTCCCCCCCAGCCGTCTCTCTCCCCCTCCCTCCCCCCCCAGCCGTCTCTCTCCCCCTCCCTCCCCCCAGCCGTATCTCTCCCCCTCCCTCCCCCCCCAGCCGTATCTCTCCCCCTCCCTCCCCCCCCAGCCGTCTCTCTCCCCCTCCCTCCCCCCCCAGCCGTATCTCTCCCCCTCCCTCCCCCCAGCCGTCTCTCTCCCCCTCCCTCCCCCCAGCCGTCTCTCTCCCCCTCCCTCCCCCCAGCCGTCTCTCTCCCCCTCCATCCCCACCCGCCGTCTCTCTCCCCCTCCCCCCCCCGCCGTCTCTCTCCCCCTTCCCCCCCCAGCCGTCTCTCTCCCCCTTCCCCCCCCAGCCGTCTCTCTCCCCCTTCCCCCCCCAGCCGTCTCTCTCCCCCTTCCCCCCTCCCGCCGTCTCATCCCCTTCCCCCCCCCCGCCGTCTCTCCCCCTTCCCCCCCCCCGCCGTCTCTCTCCCCCTTCCCCCCCCCCCGCCGTCTCTCTCCCCCTTCCTCCCCCCCGCCGTCTCTCTCCCCCTTCCCCCCCCCAGCCGTCTCTCTCCCCCTTCTCCCCCCCCGCCGTCTCTCCCCCTTCTCCCCCCCCCGCCGTCTCTCTCCCCCTTCCTCCCCCCCCCCCGCCGTCTCTCTCCCCCTTCCTCCCCCCCGCCGTCTCTCTCCCCCTCCCCCCCCGCCCCCCCAGTCTTCTCTCTCCCCCTCCCGCCCCCCCCAGTCTTCTCTCTACCCCTCCCCCCCAGTCTTTTCTCTCCCCCTCCCCCCCCCCCCCCAGCCGTCTCTCTCCCCCTCCCCCCCCCTCCCCCCCCAGCCGTCTCTCTCCCCCTCCCCCCCCCTCCCCCCCCAGCCGTCTCTCTCCCCCTTCCCCCCAGCCGTCTCTCTCCCCCTTCCCCCCCCAGCCGTCTCTCTCCCCCTTCCCCCCCCCCCAGCCGCCTCTCTCCCCCTCCAGCCGCCTCTCTCCCCCTTCCCCCTCCCGCCGTCTCTCTCCCCCTTCCCCCCCCCGCCGTCTCTCTCCCCCTTCCCCCCCCCCCCGCCGTCTCTCTCCCCCTCCCCCCCCCGCCGTCTCTCTCCCCCTCCCCCCCCCGCCGTCTCTCTCCCCCTCCCCCCCCCAGCCGTCTCTCTCCCCCTTCCCCCCCCAGCCGTCTCTCTCCCCCTTCCCCCCCCCCCGCCGTCTCTCCCCCTTCCCCCCCCCCGCCGTCTCTCCCCATTCCCCCCCCCCCGCCGTCTCTCCCCCTTCCCCCCCCCCGCCGTCTCTCCCCCTTCCCCCCCCCCGCCGTCTCTCCCCCTTCCCCCCCCCCGCCGTCTCTCCCCCTTTCCCCCCCCCCGCCGTCTCTCTCCCCCTTCCCCCCCCCGCCATCTCTCCCCCTTCCCCCCCCCCGCCGTCTCTCTCCCCCTTCCCCCTCCCGCCGTCTCTCCCCCTTCCTCCCCCCCGCCGTCTCTCTCCCCCTTCCCCCCCCCAGCCGTCTCTCTCCCCCTTCCCCCCCCCAGCCGTCTCTCTCCCCCTTCCCCCCCCCCCGCCGTCTCTCCCCCTTCTCCCCCCCCCGCCGTCTCTCTCCCCCTTCCTCCCCCCCCCCGCCGTCTCTCTCCCCCTTCCTCCCCCCCGCCGTCTCTCTCCCCCTCCCCCCCCGCCCCCCCAGTCTTCTCTCTCCCCCTCCCGCCCCCCCAGTCTTCTCTCTACCCCTCCCCCCCAGTCTTTTCTCTCCCCCTCCCCCCCCCCCCCCAGCCGTCTCTCTCCCCCTCCCCCCCCCTCCCCCCCCAGCCGTCTCTCTCCCCCTCCCCCCCCCTCCCCCCCCAGCCGTCTCTCTCCCCCTTCCCCCCCAGCCGTCTCTCTCCCCCTTCCCCCCCCAGCCGTCTCTCTCCCCCTTCCCCCCCCCCAGCCGTCTCTCTCCCCCTCCCTCCCCCAGCCGTCTCTCTCCCCCTTCCCCCCCCAGCCGTCTCTCTCCCCCTTCCCCCCCCAGCCGTCTCTCTCCCCCTTCCCCCCCCCCAGCCGTCTCTCTCCCCCTTCCCCCCCCCCAGCCGTCTCTCTCCCCCTTCCCCCCCCCCAGCCGCCTCTCTCCCCCTCCAGCCGCCTCTCTCCCCCTCCCCCCCCCCCCAGCCGTCTCTCTCCCCCTTCCCCCCCCCAGCCGTCTCTATCCCCCTTCACCCCCCCCCCGCCGTCTCTCCCCCTTCTCCCCCCCCGCCGTCTCTCTCCCCCTTCCTCCCCCCCCCCGCCGTCTCTCTCCCCCTTCCTCCCCCCCGCCGTCTCTCTCCCCCTCCCCCCCGCCCCCCCAGTCTTCTCTCTCCCCCTCCCGCCGCCCCAGTCTTCTCTCTACCCCTCCCCCCCAGTCTTTTCTCTCCCCCTCCCCCCCCCCCCCCCAGCCGTCTCTCTCCCCCTCCCCCCCCCCTCCCCCCCCAGCCGTCTCTCTCCCCCTTCCCCCCCCAGCCGTCTCTCTCCCCCTTCCCCCCCACCAGCCGTCTCTCTCCCCCTCCCTCCCCCAGCCGTCTCTCTCCCCCTCCCTCCCCCAGCCGTCTCTCTCCCACTCCCTGCCCCAGCCGTCTCTCTCCCCCTCCCTCCCCCAGCCGTCTCTCTCCCCCTCCCTCCCCCAGCCGTCTCTCTAACCCTCCCCCCCGCCGTCTGTCTCCCCCTCCCCCAGCCGTCTCTCTCCCCCTCCCTCCCCCAGCCGTCTCTCTCCCCCTCCCTCCCCCAGCCGTCTCTCTCCCGCTCCCTGCCCCAGCCGTCTCTCTCCCCCTCCCTCCCCCAGCCGTCTCTCTCCCCCTCCCTCCCCCAGCCGTCTCTCTCCCCCTCCCTCCCCCCCCAGCCGTCTCTCTCCCCCTCCCTCCCCCCCCAGCCGTCTCTCTCCCCCTCCCTCCCCCCCCAGCCGTCTCTCTCCCCCTCCCTCCCCCCAGCCGTCTCTCTCCCCCTCCCTCCCCCCCCAGCCGTCTCTCTCCCCCTCCCTCCCCCAGCCGTCTCTCTCCCACTCCCTCCCCCCCAGCCGTCTCTCTCCCCCTCCCTCCCGCCCCAGCCGTCTCTCTCCCCCTCCCTCCCCCCCCAGCCGTCTCTCTCCCCCTCCCTCCCCCCCCAGCCGTCTCTCTCCCCCTCCCTCCCCCCCCAGCCGTCTCTCTCCCCCTCCCTCCCCCCCCAGCCGTCTCTCTCCCCCTCCCTCCCCCCCCAGCCGTCTCTCTCCCCCTCCCTCCCCCCCCCCGCCGTCTCTCTCACCCTCCCTCCCCCAGCCGTCTCTCTCACCCTCCCTCCCCCAGCCGTCTCTCTCCCCCTCCCTCCCCCCCCAGCCGTCTCTCTCCCCCTCCCTCCCCCAGCCGCCTATCTCCCCCTCCCTCCCCCAGCCGTCTATCTCCCCCTCCCTCCCCCAGCCGTCTCTCTCCCCCTCCCTCCCCCAGCCGTCTCTCTCACCCTCCCTCCCCCCCCAGCCGTCTCTCTCCCACTCCCTGCCCCAGCCGTCTCTCTCCCCCTCCCTCCCCCAGCCGTCTCTCTCCCCCTCCCTCCCCAGCCGTCTCTCTCCCCCTCCCCCCCCAGCCGTCTCTCTCCCACTCCCTCCCCCCAGCCGTCTCTCTCCCCCTCCCTCCCCCAGCCGTCTCTCTAACCCTCCCCCCCCACCGTCTCTCTCCCCCCCCCCCCCCACCCAGTCTTCTCTCTCCCCCTCCCCCACCCAGTCTTCTCTCTCCCCCTCCCCCCTCCCCCCCCCCCCTCCCACAGCCGTCTCTCTCCCCCTCCCTCCCCCCCAATCCGTCTCTCTCCCCCTTCCCCCTCCCGCCGTCTCTCACCCCCTTCCCCCCCCCCGCCGTCTCTCTCCCCCTTCCCCCCCCGCCGTCTCTCTCCCCCCACGCCCCCCCAGTCTTCTCTCTCCCCCTCCCCCCCCCCCAGCCGTCTCTCTCCCCCTCCCTCCCCCCCCAGCCGTCTCTCTCCCCCTTCCCCCTCCCGCCGTCTCTCTCCCCCTTCCCCCCCCCAGTCTTCTCTCTCCCCCTCCCCCCCCCCAGTCTTCTCTCTCCCCCTCCCCCCCCCCAGTCTTCTCTCTCCCCCTCCCCCCCACCCAGCCGTCTCTCTCCCCCTCCCTCCCCCCCCAGCCGTCTCTCTCCCCCTTCCCCCCCCAGCCGTCTCTCTCCCCCTTCCCCCCCCCCGCCGTCTCTCTCCCCCTTCCCCCCCCCCGCCGTCTCTCCCCCTTCCCCCCCCCCGCCGTCTCTCTCCCCCTTCCCCCCCCCCCCGCCGTCTCTCTCCCCCTTCCTCCCCCCCGCCGTCTCTCTCCCCCTTCCCCCCCCCAGCCGTCTCTCTCCCCCTTCCCCCCCCCCCCGCCGTCTCACCCCCTTCTCCCCCCCCCCGCCGTCTCTCTCCCCCTTCCTCCCCCCCCCCCCGCCGTCTCTCTCCCCCTTCCTCCCCCCCGCCGTCTCTCTCCCCCCTCCCCCCCGCCCCCCCAGTCTTCTCTCTCCCCCTCCCGCCCCCCCAGTCTTCTCTCTACCCCTCCCCCCCAGTCTTTTCTCTCCCCCTCCCCCCCCCCCCCAGCCGTCTCTCTCCCCCTCCCCCCCCCCTCCCCCCCCAGCCGTCTCTCTCCCCCTTCCCCCCCCCGCCCCCCCCAGCCGTCTCTCTCCCCCTTCCCCCCCCCGCCGTCTCTCTCCCCCTTCCCCCCCCCCGCCGTCTCTCTCCCCCTTCCCCCCCCCCCCGCCGTCTCTCTCCCCCTCCCCCCCCCCGCCGTCTCTCTCCCCCTCCCCCCCCCAGCCGTCTCTCTCCCCCTTCCCCCCCAGCCGTCTCTCTCCCCCTTCCCCCCCCCCGCCGTCTCTCCCCCTTCCCCCCCCCCGCCGTCTCTCCCCCTTCCCCCCCCCCGCCGTCTCTCCCCCTTCCCCCCCCCCCGCCGTCTCTCCCCCTTCCCCCCCCCCGCCGTCTCTCTCCCCCTTCCCCCCCCCCGCCGTCTCTCCCCCTTCCCCCCCCCCCCGCCGTCTCTCTCCCCCTTCCCCCTCCCGCCGTCTCTCCCCCTTCCTCCCCCCCGCCGTCTCTCTCCCCCTTCCCCCCCCCAGCCGTCTCTCTCCCCCTTCCCCCCCCCCAGCCGTCTCTCTCCCCCTTCCCCCCCCCCCGCCGTCTCTCCCCCTTCTCCCACCCCCCGCCGTCTCTCTCCCCCTTCCTCCCCCCCCCCCGCCGTCTCTCTCCCCCTTCCTCCCCCCCGCCGTCTCTCTCCCCCTCCCCCCCGCCCCCCCAGTCTTCTCTCTCCCCCTCCCGCCCCCCCAGTCTTCTCTCTACCCCTCCCCCCCAGTCTTTTCTCTCCCCCTCCCCCCCCCCCCCAGCCGTCTCTCTCCCCCTCCCCCCCCCTCCCCCCCCAGCCGTCTCTCTCCCCCTTCCCCCCCAGCCGTCTCTCTCCCCCTTCCCCCCCCAGCCGTCTCTCTCCCCCTTCCCCCCCCCCAGCCGTCTCTCTCCCCCTTCCCCCCCCCCAGCCGTCTCTCTCCCCATTCCCCCCCCCCAGCCGCCTCTCTCCCCCTCCAGCCGCCTCTCTCCCCCTCCCCCCCCCCCCCAGCCGTCTCTCTCCCCCTTCCCTCCCCCAGCCGTCTCTCTCCCCCTTCCCCCCCCCCCGCCGTCTCTCCCCCTTCTCCCCCCCCCGCCGTCTCTCTCCCCCTTCCTCCCCCCCCCCCGCCGTCTCTCTCCCCCTTCCTCCCCCCCGCCGTCTCTCTCCCCCTTCCTCCCCCCCGCCGTCTCTCTCCCCCTCCCCCCCGCCCCCCCAGTCTTCTCTCTCCCCCTCCCGCCCCCCCCAGTCTTCTCTCTACCCCTCCCCCCCAGTCTTTTCTCTCCCCCTCCCCCCCCCCCCCCCCAGCCGTCTCTCTCCCCCTCCCCCCCCCTCCCCCCCCAGCCGTCTCTCTCCCCCTTCCCCCCCAGCCGTCTCTCTCCCCCTTCCCCCCCCAGCCGTCTCTCTCCCCCTTCCCCCCCCAGCCGTCTCTCTCCCCCCTTCCCCCCCCCCAGCCGTCTCTCTCCCCCTTCCCCCCCCCCAGCCGTCTCTCTCCCCCCTTCCCCCCCCCCCCAGCCGCCTCCCTCCCCCTCCAGCCGCCTCTCTCCCCCTCCCCCCCCCCCCCAGCCGTCCCTCTCCCCCTCACCCCCCCCCCCCCCCCACCACCCCTTGCATACCTGTGTATTGTGTATAGAGATGAGCATTCTAGGTCTTTTAGTTCAGTGAGCGCGCATTCCGATTTTTTTCGATCGAAAAGTCGATATATCGATATTTTTGAAATGCCTATATCGGCGTATCGATATGAAAATTATATCGGGTTTTAGCAATATATCGCCGGACTCTAATAGACACACAAGTATACCAGAAATGGTGCGGGCTCAACTGTGTCTGCTTTTTGCAGAGTTTCTTTTTTGATTACCTTTTATCTTTCTCCCCATCCCTCTGTTGCATTGATATTTCATGCTGAGCAAACTCTGGTGTACGTTTCGAGCACTGATTGTGTCAATGTGCAAGGGTGGAGTTCTGACAATCAAGTGGCACAGAGATGCCAGACAGTGCTTAGTTCTGCAGTCCGCCACTTGTTAATGTACTGGTTAGTCATTGTTGGGCTCGTCTTGCATACTTTATAGTAATTAGCTCAGGGGACTGGAGAGAGGAGAGCCTAGGATCAGCTAAGCCACCTCACTTTCGATGCCATGGATGAGGAGGTTGGGAGATCCAGGAACGACATGTTTGTATAAAGTCAGAGTGGATTGTCATTTTAGACTTGTGACAATTCCTGACCATCCTATTGAGGTCATCCCACCCTTGTAATTGGTTTTTAATTGAGCAATAATAATCCTGTTAAGAATGATTGGAGAATGAAAAGGTCACCAAGAGATACTGCAATGTGGATCACTTGTTTTGCCTGTACCTCAAATCAGATCATTTACACACTTGTGCTTCTCCAGATGGCAATGTATTTCTGAGTTATGGTTCTGCAGATGCCACAGGTCCGCCAGCACATTGCCAAGTAGGTATTCTCCATATTTAGCTCTAAATAGTGCATGTCAACAGATTATGCAACTGAAGGCAGCCCTTGCAACTACACCCAATTCTGTCCTTTCAAGCTACACTTTCCAGCAAGAGTAGTCACAGGAGAGCAATGGAAAGAAGGCAGATGTGTGTAATTTTTCCCAATTCAATAATCTTCATCCTGGCTATACTGCTGCTTCACATGGCAATTAAAATGGCAGTGGAGACACTTTTTTTCTGATTCATAGGAAAATTAATTTTATGGGAAAGACTTTTCTGGTGGCATATGCTTGTGAACAGCTGATGGCTGAAGACATCATATAGCTTTATCCAGATACCACTGTCCTTCAAACCCACAGGGGGGAACCACATCAACAATGATCAACTAACTCCAAACAGATCAGCGATTGAATCTGAGGCCATCCCTGATCATCAATTCTCCATTTAGCTCAGCTCAGTTCTGTATTGAAGCAGAGAGTAAATTAGATCTACATGACACTACAACAAAACAACAAAATTACATTTGTATAATGGCTTTCATGTCGGGAGAACGTCCAAAAATGCCAACACAATAATACAGAACTTTACTTGACCACTGTTAAAAGTATATGTATGTTTGACAGGTGGTAGAGGGGGAGAGAGAGACACACACACAAAGACACGATTTCCATACCGCTTAATTGCTTCAACATCACAGAGCTGTTAACGGGAACATGTGGACATCTGAAGAAGCCTGACTGCAAATCTGAAGGCGGAGGGGTTAATAGGTGCCGTTTATTCATCAAACCTGGAGTTGAACTGTTCAAATATTGTCATACTTACTGCGACTGCCATGCTACAGCATTCCAACAGGACTAATAAGGGAAGCAAATTAATGACCTGAGAATCTTAATTGGACTTCAACGGGTGCCAGCAATCTGACTCCAGCCAAAGCTTTAGCCAGAGACAAGCACAACTGCCAAGGTCCTTAAGAATAGTTGCAGTCTTAATAGAACAGCAAGGGACTCGGCTGACAGGCTATAATTTAAGGGACTGTGGTTGAAGCGTCCCTCTGGGCTTTGTGTGTTTCAACAGCCCAGACTCATTAGCACTGTTTAGGGTTTGATGCGAACATCTGTTGGCTTCCAGCCAGTTTTCGGTTTTAAGCCTTTTAGTCTGACTGCAAAAGATGAGCAAATAAAGAAATTGCTCAAAACTAACTGCAAAAGTCTCTTTTATTAAATAAAAATATAATTTGTTTCTGTTTTCGTGAGTCCTGCTCATTAGTGCTTTCTTTGTGCTTTTCTCTCTCATTGCCCACGCTGTGAGTTCTTGATCTGGGCTGAGCAAGGTCAGGCGATTCTCAACAGGAATAGAAGGGAATTCAAGCAGTTCCTCCCCCGCTGTACTTGCGTAACTCCTAACAGCCAGGTACAGAGAAGTACTGGCAGAGAGTTTCTACCAGATCAATTAAATACCTCCTTAGTGCAGAAGAAAACAACCCTAAAACTATGAAGAAAAGGATTAGATGAAAACCTTGGGGAAATAAATAGCTGTATATCAAGTTTGTGATACTTGGGGGTGGAAAGAGGGATGTGAAACTCTGCTGGTTGATAAAGTTATTTATCTTGCAGGTGTGTGCTTACAATGGAGAAATCCTATCCCCATTATGTAAGTATATTCTGCTAAAATATGCCTCTACTCTCTGGCTAAATAGAGATGGTGTTGATGGTGGATTTACTACCATTGGATGTCAGAGTGCTTTGCGTGCTAGTGTCATCACTTTTGTTTGCTCTGGTATTCAATAATGGGGTCAACTTGCTACTCACTAAAAATAGGAATCTTTGTTGTAAACGGGATTTCTTATTGTAAAAGTAGCTTTAATACCTGTAGTTTAGTAAGGGTTGTGTTGTTCAGCAAGAGATGCTCATGGAGGTTAAGAGAACTCTTAACCTCCATCTTTCCTGCAGTACATGTGGGAGAGCAAACTTAAAAATGAAAAATATAGGAAATAATTTGAAGCAGAAATGTAACATTTTTTCTTAATTTCACGGAAAGCTCTCAAAACTCAGAGGTTGTATTCCAAACTGCACTCAAAGTGCAAAAGTCTGATAAAGTATGTTGTAAAGTATTAATTTTGCACATTAGATATTTTTGTAGTGCAGCCAATGTTCAACCAAACAATAAGAGGATTTCTTTCAAATGCTGAAGGAAATTTAAAGAACAAACTTTTCATCCTCTCAAATATTTAGTTATCAATTTCGTGTCAGGGTGCCTCACTGTACTCCTCTGTCAACAAAATACTGGGGTGGAGGGAGAGAATGAACATCCCATCAGAAATATGAACATTGAGTACATCCTGTGTTTCATCTGATTTAATAGCTTTAAAAAAATACAATTAACTACTTGTTAAATTTGAAGGCAGCTCTTTAGGAATGAAAGCACTCAGGCTGGAGCGTGGGAAGTAGCAGGGAGAGCCAAGAAAAATGATAGGAGGACATGTGAGATTGAGGGTTAGGACTGTGAGGGATTTTGACAGGGATGTTTTTGCACAAGTGGAAACGTGCTGAATAAATAGAGAAAGATCTTGTCAGGGCATAAGGGTGTTCCACAGCAGTCCTTTGACAAATTTGAAAGACCCGACAAAAATGAGTGTATCAAGACATCTCTGCTAATATGTGATGGCACTATGGGCCAACGGTAATGATTCCTGCAAGTTAAATGTCAGTGGAGGTATTCTCTGAGTTCATGATGCTGATCTTCCTGTTGTACCTCGGGAATGCCATCTGCTGCTACGGACCAAATACAGTATGTGGAAAATTATACCGTGCATAACAAATACAAATTATTTAACTTATTTAAATACAAATTGATTAACTTGGTGGATCAGGAGTGTTATATGTTGGAAGTGAATGAAATGGTGCACTGCATTAGAAATGTGTCTGTCCTAATTCCACATATTGCTAAGTCACAATTCGTTTCTGGATTGGCTGTTGCATAGAGCAGTATACACTTCATTGGTCATTAAATATTTCTCGGTTCTTGTCCTGCGACAACTGATTCGGTTGATACAAATAAGGACACAATTGGCCTCAGTCTCCCTGTGCCAGGGAGTTAGGTGGAAAAAACAGCTTTTGTGTGTGGATAGCTACTTTGAATCAGGTACTGCAATGATCCTGTACCCTATTGTAAGTAGCGCCTATCATACTATATCAACTAGATAGCTACAACAACAACACAATTATAGTGCGCCTTTCACATCGGGAGGATGTCCCAAGGTGCTGAACACCAAGGTCGGGACCTGAGCAAGGGAGGGTAGGGGGAAGGGGCGGAAGACAGTTAGGAGGGGAGGGAGAAAGTTGGGAGGGCAGCAGAAGATATGGTCAAAGAGGAGGATCTTGAGACCAGTCTTGAAGGAGGCGAGGGAGGATGCGAGATGAAGGGACCGTGGGATGGAGTTCCAGAGTGTGGGGGCAGACATGCTGAAAGCCTGTCCGCCGATGGGATGGTGGGTTGGGGACATGGAGCAGGCTGGAGCCCGCTGAGCGGAGTGGGCGGGGAGGTTCATAGGGGGATAGCAGGTCAGGGAGGTAGGAGGGGGCAAGGATGTGAATGGCATTGAAGGTGAGATCAAGGATCTTGAATTCGATGCTCTGGGGGATGGGGAGCCAATGGAGCCGGGCGAGGGTGGAAGTGTCGTGGAGCTTGGTGCATTGTGGTGAATCATTTTCTTGCATATGGTTCACTTGCTATTATGTCTATATCCTCTAGAATTATTCTCAATTACATACTTACCCACTTCTATTTGAAGAAGTTTTAATCGGTGCAGTATCCATTGCTTTTGTTTTAGAGACTGCTCCACGTATCCATCACTCGATGGAAACAAAATCTTCTGATCTGCAGTACAGCTCATGCTTTTCAATGGTAATTCTGTGCTTTCTAAGTACTGTTCCCACCACCCAAATCGAAGAGCCTACTTCCATCTGCATCAACCTTGCCTGCCATTACTTAAAACCTTGGATCTTATCCCCATCAAATATTCTTTTTTGCCCAATGAAAATATGTTCACCTCTGAGAAAGTCGTCATAACGAAGAGCTGTAAATCTTGGAATCATCTTTGTAGCTTTTCTTCTGAACCCTTTCCAATACTTTAATTTTCCTTTTGAAGGCAGAGTGCATGCCTGAAGTGGCACACAAGATTCCAAATAGGGCCTTTAACTACGACCTATATAAGGTTAGAATAACCTATTTCAACTCAATCAGATGCCCTCAAGATTCAACCTTGTATTTGATTAAGTTTGTTGGCAGCAGCTTCACCTTGCCTGGAAACCTTCAGTCAATGTCACAGTTACACCCAAATCCTTTTCCTTCTCCACACTGCTAATAGACTAGCCTTCCATTGCCAGTCTTCAGAGCCAAAATCATCAGATTACATTTACAATAATATCGCACAAGAAACGACCAGAATTATAGTCAAATAAATCCTTTTCTTCAATCCATTGCCAACTGACGGAGATCTCCAGCTGAAATAAAATTGGAAATTGCATGCTGTGCCATGACTGGATATGATGTGAGTTTGTCCTCATAGCTTCTCACATGCCACGTTTACTATCCTGACACTGCCTTCAGTGACAAAGGTGTCTGTAGATGGTGAGGTGCCACTCCAGGGGAGGTTAAAGCTAAGATCTGGTCCCATTGAATCATACTCTTAATGAAGAAAAAGAAACCTTACATTTAGTATAGCACCCTTCACGCTGGCAAGACATCCCAACATGATGGGATATTCACGTATTCGACCTTAAGCAAGGTCTGCAAGGAACATACTGTAAAGTGTGGTGAATGTGTATTTTGTGGGCAAACATGGCAAGGTAGAACAAAAGTGAATTCTTTCAAGGGGCTTCTTGTACTCTCTAACTAGGCCTGGTGGGATTGACTCAATAGGCTGAGGTTTAAGCACTGGAGCTGCTGGAGGTTAAGAGGTATTTCAGTAGCTGTGTATTGTTGGGAGTCTGGTTTTAATCTTCACAGAAACTAACTAAAGATTATTGCAGTGATACTAGGCAGCTGATACAGCAGTGTAATTAGCCACGTCCAGGAACAGTTTAACAATTAGAATGGTGGAGTGTGTGCTCTGGGACATTATTCGCTCAATGATTGAAGATTAGACACCTAGAATATTTGTTTTGAAGGACCCTGGTTAATCACACTCCACATCCCTCCCCTAGCACTCACACAGGGCTGGATTGTTGTACTCCTGGACCATCTGTTCCCTGTTAACAAGCACAACCTGTCTGCAGAGGATGAGTTTGGATTTGACTCAAACCCTCCCACCCCCACCTTAAGGGCCACGCAAAGTTTTTGTGGGGTGTTTTTTTGTAGGAATTCTTGGCTTGCAAGCCAGTATTTCCTGTTTTGCAAACATTCAGCTAGAGCTGGTGGTTTGGTGTAATAGGTGAAGGACGAAGACTGCGGTGTAAATGAGCACACTGATGTTAAAACCAGAATTATGTTTTCCAGATTGGTTTAAAATGCAGTCCTTGCTTAAGGTCGTATACATGAATATCTCAATTATTGGTTATCTTATGGCAACGCTTGTGAACCCTGGCTAATATTTTTAATTTCCATTGTTTAATGTTCCAGATACAAATTGCGGTGTCTCTATCAACTGCCCATTTCAGGTCAACTCACGTAGATATTGCTGTTGGTCTACTCATGGTCATGAGAGCAGGGAATGTAGGGTTTAAATAGTCCTCGAGCTCCAATACAATGAATTCAAGTCTATTTCAAGTCAAAAAAACAGGTCACTATAGAGTGCGGACTAAACCTCTCCCAAAAAGTCAGATGTAGGGTAAGGTTTCTACTCTGACCTAGCAGTTGCCTGTACTGACACTAACATCAGCCCAGTTGTGGCCTCTCTGATTGAGTTTGCAGTTTGTTATGGGCCATTGATTAACAGGTGGATGAAGGTTGCTCCATTACAACAGAGATAAAAGGGCAGCATGCTGATCCACTGTACCAACTGTAAATCCTTCAGCTTTATAGGGAAAGCGTCCAGAAGCCATGCAGGCAGTGAGCACTGAGTGTGTATGTGTGGATAATCACTTGTTTCTTGTCACTTGTAGGTATGTCTTGCCATTAACTGATTTGTAGATGTAGAGAACATACTGGTTAATGAAAACTGTTCACTCCTCCACTCTTGTCCACAGTGTGTACAACATGTAGTTAATGTACATCTACATGACAAACCAGGTGAAAGGCAACAACAACAACAACAACAACAAATTACACTTATAGAGCGCCTTTCACGTCGGGAGGACGTCCCAAGGCGCTGCACAGGAGGCGTGTGACCCGAGCTGGGAGGGGAGTGTTTGGGAAGGGGTGAGACATGAAGGGGAGGTCGAAAAATTCGGGGTGGAACAAAAGGCACGGTCGAGGAGGAAAGTCTTCAAACCAGCCTTGAAAGAGGAAAGGGAAGAAACGAGACGGAGGGATTGGGGGATGGCATTCCATAGGGTGGGAGCGGAGAAACTGAAGGCCCGGCCTCCGATGGTGGGGCAGTTCGGGCGGGGGGCTTGGAGCAGGCCAAGTCCTGTTGAACGGAGGGTCCGGGTGGGCTTGTAGGGGGAAAGTAGATTGGCTAAGTAGGGTGGGGCAAGGCCGTGTAAGGCCTTGAAGGTGAGGATGAGGATCTTGAAGGCAGGGTTCACTTGGCAGTGTGTGTCCTGAATGTTGTTGTTGTGATACTGTTGATCATTACCAGGCTGAACTTGATATATTTTCTGCTTTCAGTGATGCTGCACTATTCAAATGGTCAGAGATTAATTTACAATTGAGAAAGCTGGTGAATCGGTTTTCCAGCCTCAGTCCCCTAAATAGATGTTCCCTCCAAGATATTCTACTGAGGCCACTGTTTTTGTTGTTTGATCATTATGTTATGAACAAAGGTCAAACTGTGCAGATAAATTCAGAAAGAAAAGTTGTAAATATCACACTGATGTAAAATTGAGATATACACATTGTGCTGCTTAGAGCTCTTCTTTTGTAGTCATTGAACCCAATCAGTTTCTCTGCCTTCTCTTCCCACCCTTTTCCTCCCCCAAGTTGGAGAAGATGCTGAAGCTTGAAGTCTCTGAGAGGGAGCAAGAGACATCCGAATCAAAGACCGTGTCTGACATCCGGCATCAGTTTGAGGATGAAGAGAGAGTGTATAAAAGAAAGCTTCAGGCTTATCAAGATGGGCAGCAAAGGCAGGCTCAACTCGTGCAGAAACTCCAAGCCAAGGTAGGAAGGTGGGAAGAAAGTCCTGTAAGGATTATAGACACATGGTGTGTCCATAACCAAAGTTTTTAGCATAAGCTTGTGAGGGCAGCCGGCATCCAACTTCTGTAGTGTTTGGGGACTGTGGAACTGGAGGTCTTTTGCTGGAGCTGCCTTCCCTGTTGACAAGTGAGGTGGTTGGCTTTGTTCCATGTCGACTCTCAGGATGAAGCTAGCCCTCCTTTGGCCTCCTTCTCTGTTGGTCCAGTTAGTCTTTTCCCAGCCTCTGCTGCCAGTTTATTTTTCTGATGGGAACCATCTGAAAGTGAAATGTCTTAATTGGAATCGAAAGTCAGAAAGGGTCCAAATAATCATCACCACAGATGAGATTGCCAGCTCTATAAGTGCCAACACTTTGATTGCTGTGTTGCCAAGAGGCTCCCCTGACCACACCTTGGCATCAAAGCATTTTCTCTGGGTATGATATGGTGCCTGTTTTTTCAATTATTGAGTTAGTACTCCATTTGCGGTTCCAATTTAAAATAGCATAAACACTTGATGGAAGCCAAAATGCTTCAAACAATTCTTTTGTTCAACAAGTGGTCATTACATCAGGCTCACTTAATGTTTGAAGGTAACTTAGTTTATCCCAGTTTCATCCAATTTAATCCCAAAGAACCTTTGTTAAATCACCATTTGATGCTGTCAAATTTCTGCTGAGGGGTAAAGGCTGTTCTTTAACAATAAGCTCTTGTACAGTTTCTGCAAGTGAGATCCAGGCTGAAGCTGGGGATTGCTGCTCTCTTACAGAAACACGTCCACATTGGGAACTGTGGAAAAGCAAGAATTAATGGTTTATGAGTCTGGAAACTATTAAATACTGCTGGCCTAAAGGTGTTCTACAAGGCATAGGGTGAAATACAATAAACAGTAATCCTCAGCAATCATACCGTAGGTTACCATATAGATATCCTAGATTACATGGAATACTGCAGGGCATTCTCTGGAATACATCAATGATACCGTACTTCGCCAAAGCATTCTTTGCAATACAAGTAACATATTGGATGTTAAACAACTTGAGTATTTGAGGCAGGGATTCTATTTGTGTACATGTGTGTATATGTTTATATATATATATATTAGATATACATATTTGGCCGATCACATCTGTGCTGGTGCTAGTTACCCCCATTAGATGCATCTGCTCCAATCAAAGGAAAATAAAGAGATGTGAATCGTGTTTGACCTCTGAGGTGTCTCAAAAAAGGTAAATGAATTGGAGCTCTGTTTAGATGGAGAAACTTGTGTAAATGCAGACCTGGTGTGGGTAGAGATGTGATGTAAACACAGATGGACCAAACCACATCCCAGTCATTCCCAATGGAATTTGTAACCCAAGCACAAGTTAAAAGCAAAAATGCTAACCTCAGCAGAAATGGATTGAATTATTCAGTCAACCGCCATAAGTCATCGAAAGAGCAGCTCAGCTACTTTTATCTCAAACAAACAGGAGTTAGCCATTCAGCCACTCAGGCCTGTTCTGCCATTCTATGAGATCATGGCTGAGTTGAGAGAGTTGGTATTTTTGTGGGACTGTTTGTGGGACACTGCTGTACACAATTGGTTGCTGTGTTTTGCCCACAAAATATACATTAATTCACTTGACAGTACTGTATATTCTGCAAAGCACTTTATGTCTCAAAGACGTGATAAGGAGCTGTATCAAATGCAAGGACTATTATTCTTTGAGTGGGTTTTCTTGCATTTTGTGCAATGTTTGAACGTTAGAGCAGAGTTTGGAAGTCTATGGTGATGTATTTTGGTCCTTTTCAGGTTCTGCAGTACAAGAGATGTTGTGGTGAGCTGGAACAGCAGATCCTTGAGAAAACCTCTGAGTCAGAACAGTTCAAACTCTCAGTGAGTTGACCGACTATCTCTTCATCTACTTCATAGAATCATAGCATTTTACGGCACAAAAGGAGGCCATTCGGCCCATCTAGTCTGTGCCGGCTCTTTGAAAAGAGCGATTCAATCCCACTGCCCTGCCCGCTCCCCATAGCCTAATAGACTTGTTCTCCCTAAATAAAGATATAATTCCCTTTTAAAAGTTGTTATCGAATCAGCCTCCACCACCTTTTCAGGCAATGCATTCCAGATTCGAACAACTCGCTGAGTGAAAAAAATTCTCCTCAGCTCCCCTCTACTTCGCCTTGAAACTATTTTAAATCTGTGACCACGAGTCACAGATTCACCCACGAGTGGAAATAGTTTTTCTCTATTTGCCCTGTCGAAACCCCTCATGATCTTATAAACCTCTATTAGGTCTCCCCTCAATCTTCTCTGCTCCAGAGAGAATAACCCTAGCCTATCTAGCCTCTCCTCATAGCTGAAGTCCCTCAATCCTGGCACCATCCTAGTAAATCTAAATCTACTTAGAGGCTAATCTTACACCTTTGCCATTCTGAGGATGGGGAGAGGAACAGGAGGCAGCAAATCTACAATTGGCAGGGTAGTGACCTACCGCTGTTGTCTGCACTGTGCAGCTTTTTAATGTTAGCAACAAGGTTAGCTCAGAGTTTGGGAGTTTCAAGTGATAGTACAGCACAGTTATGCTGAATGGAAACAAGTAAGTGTGTGCTGAGAATTGGGGAGAAAGAATGTGAGAACAGTGAGATTGGAAACAGGAGTAAAGGGAGCTATATCTGTGCTGCACCTGATATGGATCAATGACAAAACAGCTTTATCTCACATTTAACCCATACTGGAGTAAAGCAGGTGTTTTATAGTCATATCTTACCCAGTCACAGTGATCTACAGTAGTTTAAATTATTTTAGGAGTTTAAATTATTCACAAGTGGAGTCGGTCCTAAACAGCATTGGTAGCTGTGCTTTCAGCCACTATGTCCCGAAACTCTGGAACACTCTTCGCTGTCACTCTGTCATGCAGCCTCCTTCCCTATCTTCAGATTGCACCTCTTTGAACGTGTCTACAGTCACCTCCCCTTGGCTCAGTGTCATGCTTCGCCACTGTCAAGGGCTATGGGACCCTACTCTGCGTGAGGGGCACTTTATAAATGTAAGTTGTTGTTGCTTCAACATTTGCTACACCAATGGGAAATCTTGTTTTTTCAGTTGCAGGCGCGATTGAAGACAACAGAGTCTCGCCTGAGGAGAACAGAGCATGAGCATAACACTGATCTGGAGAATGCCCTCATTCGCCTGGAGGAGGAACAGCAGAGGCTAGTGATGTTCTGTTGTCTTATTAGCAAGAGAGATTTGGATAACAGAAGCTCTCAGGCTCATTTGATTTTCATTTTTCCAAAATGCCAACCGTACTCTCTTCCCATTAGGATCAAGTTGTTTTTTAAATGAGTCTTGGACTCTCGACCACCAATCAATCCATTAATCCAATCCATCTGTTAATTATCTTTTGTGTAAAGAAATAGTTACTCATATCTAGCTTCCTCTGGGGCTCAGCTTTATTGCTCTTATTTGCCACTAAAATCTAGACAGCTCCATTATGCTGTGGCTGTCCTTGCATTGCAGCAAGCCAGAACTGTGAGCAGTATGTCAACGTTTTCATTGGAATCTGAATTTTGATTTGGATTTCCAAGTAGCAGGAATTAGAAGATGAGTTCGGGTGTAATCCAATGTCTGGGAGCAGAAGTCAATTCAGAGTATGAATGGGTTTAACTTCTCTGGCACAGGAGTAGCAGTCTGACCCAGGTCAACTCCATGCTCCGTGAGCAACTCGACCAGGCTAACTCTGCCAATCAGAGACTCAGCGAGGACGTCCACAAAGTTACGTCTGACTTTGCCAAAGCTCGGGATGAACTGGAACAGAGAGAAATGAAGTGGCGTCGGGAGCAAGAGGTGGGTCCATTCTACCTCCCTGAGAAACAGGGAGGTGAAATTTACATGATTTTTTTAAGAATGTCAGTTTAGTGAAACTGAACACTTTCTACTTTCCACCAAATCTCGCCAAACACTTTAATGATGTCATAAGGGAGTTATTCTAATAATAATAACGTAACCTAGGATGTTGAAATGTCTCAAAGCGCTTAGCAGGTAATTGCTGATGAGTGTTGTGGCTGAATATTTGTAGGCATTCTCTGCTTATTAAATTTGACCAAGCTTTGTTTCTGGGCAAGTGCAATGTGATTTTTTGATTGTATATACTCAGCACTAAACTGATAAACATACCACAGAGTGGACAATAACCCCAGAGGGTTGATGTGCCAATATCGCCTTCAAATTAGCTGGAAATAATTTATAGTGAAAAATCAGCATGTTAGTTCATCAACAGCTGAACTTCTTGCTTTTGCAATTTGGGAATTCTAACTTTGAAATCATGAGATGCTCGCTTTCAAGGGTTATTGAACATCAATCTTTGTAAAGTCACTGTAACAGGATACAGAAGTCAATTTGACCTGCTCATAAACTGATCTGAAGTGAGTGGTGATGTGAAACACTTTTGTCAAGCACTAGGGATTCTTGTGAGTTCTGTATTTTTTTTTGCTGATTCAGACATACAGCTCACATCTCTGTAATGAACACAGTCGACTGCTAGTGCTATGGCGTCAGGTGGCTGTGATCCGTGGTGATTTCACAGAGCTGAGAAGTGAGACTGAACGGTAAGTACCACTGCTTGGTTGTAGAATTCAGGATTAGGGTTAATGAAAACCAGTGTACCCAAAGAAAATACTAAATTGCCCACACTACAATTTGTTCACTTAGCTGCTACCTGTCTTTGTTTGTGACAACAGTACACTTGATTCTGAGTCAAATAATGTTATATGGTACACATATATAATGTGTGGCATATATACTATATATATTAGATATAGATATATATATATATTAGATATATATATGGTATATATACCTACATCAATATCAGAAATGCCTAAAAGTATATCATATAATATATATAGCACTAATCCCACTCCATTAAGAACTTCCCCAAAACTCTGCTTGGAAGAAGTTCTAAATGAATCCTCCCTGACCCCCAAAGGTGATTATTTAGTAAAAATTCCTAAATAACCACCCATAATGCCCTAACAACAATCATTCATTTTGGGTTTCTGTCATTGATGCAGAGATTGCAGACAGTTTCTCTTTTGTAAAGTAGTGACAATGGAATCAACAGCTTCTATGTCTTTGTTCCTCCTAGGGGCCTTGTTGAGGTTAAGGGGACTATCTCTAGGACAATGCGTCGCATGCAGACTGCCTGCCTGAACCTGGACTCAAACCTGCGACTGTCTCAGACCACTGGCACATCTACACTGGAGAAGCAAGTGGCTCAAAGAGCACGCCTCGAACAGCAGCTCAGGGAGAAGGTCAAAGAGATGATTCAGCTGCAGAGCAAGTGCGATGCGGACAAGGCTGAGCTTCATGCAAGGTAGGGAACCTCATCCATGCTGAAGATCTACAGCAGCTCAATCAGCATCTGAAAGAGAATCAGAAGTTAAACACTTCATCGGATCACATATGAAATGGAGACTGGGAGCAGTTTCAGGTAGGAGCCTACCCAGACCTCAGATGCTTCAGAAGCCACCTGCGGAGAAGTCTGTCCGAAACTTTGGTTAGTGTTCCTCTTCCAACAGCATTTGTATTTAAAATAACCTTTCACACAGTTATAGTGCCTCAGAGTACAAACTTGATTCAGCTGCTGTTGATATTTCATAATTCCAGCATTAAGCTTTTCTTATTGTTTTAAACTCCAGGGATAGACTTTCAATTTTACTCCTGGTGTTCAGTGAATTAAATAATTAACAGCATGACCGATTCATTACATATTATGTTTTAGGATCGATGAGCTGTCTGCTGTAGTGGAGAGACTGAGGGTGCAGAATGCAGAGAAGGAGAGAAACATTGCTGTACTGAACCACACACTGGAGAAGCTGGTAAGAGTAACATTGTAGCTGGAATCTAATTAATGTCTGTCAAGAAGGACATAACCTCAATTATTGTCCAAGAAAGATAGATCAGAATCTCTGGACATGGAGGGGCCAAATCAGCCATGTTTCTAATAATCATCCAGTCACCCTTACTGGTGAGTCCATGTGATGATAAGACGTGTTTGGGTTCGGCCACAATACAAACCATTGGCTGCCCCCGACAGCCCAGCCTCACACATGAATAACAGCAACTCGGTTGACTTAGACGTCTAAAGGCCATCCGTGCAGCAAATCAGAAGATAGAAAATTAGAGGGTGGTTGAATACAAGATAGAAAGGTTACTCCCGTTGACACTGCACTATTTCCTCTGGATAGATTGTGGTTCTCAGACACTCATCAGTCAGCGTACTCAACCATTGCATGCAAGTATAAATCAAAGACAAAATCATTTAATAGGCCTTGTCGAACTGATTCTACTCAGCCCTGGCAGAGTACTTAGGATCAGCGGTGTGTCAGCAACAGCTGCACAGCCTCATTTGGACACGTTTAAGTTGGGCCAGGAAAGAGTGTAGAGCTCAGATGTTTGCATTCATGCTGTCAAGCATTCTCAGCTTTTCATAATGAAGTAATACTGTGTCTAAAAATGTACTATTTCCTCAACCTGAGGGAATGGGGAGATCTTAAGAAACTTATGATCAAAGCTAGAGTAGATAGTGGAGCAATTTAAAATACCTAGGGCGGTATTTAGTTTCCGTAGTGACGTGCATCAAAGTATGTTATTTATTTGTAAATCTGAATGAGCATCTTGTCCGAGGACTTGCCAGGTCTGTGGGATCAATCCTACCACACAGACTGATTCTCATATTTACATGTGTTTTTTGGAAGATTTCGTGATGAAATTGCCAAATGTTATAGACCTTTAGGAAGCATGGAATTGGAAAACAAGGCCGTACTGTACATTCCAGTAAAGGAAGTGGATTAAATTGGGAAAATTCAGTCACATCCGTGTCTTGCCTGCCATTCATCCCATATTAAAAAAAAGAGCAACCATCACATTCACACACAGCTGCTGTAACACTAATGTTTGCAAACAATGACCTTGAACATTGCTCTTTATGGTCAGTGTTGATTACTCTTAACATTGCTCAGTAACTGGAAAACCTGGTTAGGCTGTTATAGCTTGTGCACATATCAGACACAGGGTGATACACCTTGATTTACATTTGAATCTGCATGTCTCCGTGACCAATACAGAATGCTCAAAAATCCAACTGCAAGCTGGTCTTTTCACTCATTGTGCTTTATTATCATTTGCATTCCTCATGGGCTTCTGGTATGGTGTAGGAATTACTGGGGAATTTCTTCTAATGACTGATTTTTTTTTCATCTTTTTACTAGTGTTGCGTTAAAGACTGAGCTTGTCTGTACCTCTGAAAATGTATCTTCAGTACTAGAAAGAACTTTAGTCATAATATGTACTAGGGTCCGTCGATATGTAAATTTTCCAATTTAGATATATCGATGGGCTCATATCGAGATATTCCGAAATATCGATATTTTCGGGTTTTTCGTACTGCGCATGCGCGCATTCAGGGTGCGTGCGCATTCGGGGCCTATCTCCCCAGGAGGTAAATATCTTTCCCTGTGTCTCTCACACTCACGCTCTCCATCTCTGTGTTTTTCTGTCTGTGTCTCCCTCCTCTCTCACATCCCCCCCGTCTCTATCTATTTGTATATTATCACATTAACCCCGTCTCTTCCCCCCCCCCCCCCTGCCACCATCCCTCTCTCCCCCCCCCCCCCCCCGCTGCCATCCCTCTCTGCCCCCCCCGCCGTCTCTCTCCCCCCCACCACCCCCCCAGCTGTCTCTTTCCCCCTCCCCAACTCCGCCGTCTCTCTCTCCCTTCCCACCCCCCCACAGCTGTCTCTCTCCCCCTCCCCAGCCAGCCGTCTCTCTCCCACTCCACTAACCCCCCCCCCAGCTGTCTTCCCCCCCCCACCACCACCACCCCTTGCATACCTGTATATTGTATTCTAGGACTATGAATACAATATGGCGGTTTTGCACCTCGGTCTGTGCATGGTGTATAGAGATGAGCATTCTGGGTCTTGTAGTTCAGTGTGCGCGCATTCCGATTTGTTCCCAATTTGATTTTTCGATATTGATATTTTTGAAATGTCTTTATCGGCGTATCGATATGAAAATTATATCGGGTTTTAGTGATATATCGATATATCGCCGGACCCTAATATGTACCAAATCTGATGCCATACTTGAAATTGCATCCAGAGACTAAGGCTGTTTTCTCTGGGTAAAATAAAATGGGGTCCATGTTAGCTTTATATTGGCATCAATTTTCCATCTGAATGACCTGTTTATTTTTTTTTAAGTTTCATTACATTTGACTTTATCTCTCTGTCCCTTGTTCCATTTTATCTGTGAGGTTGGATGATACTCCTCTCCTTCTATCTCTGTCAGTTATTCTCTGGTCCTTTTGGAAAAACGTACATACAGTAGCTGGAAGCAGGAACATTCTACTGCATCAACTGTTGACAGTGTTTGATTATGTGCTAATTCTAATGCTGTCAGCATGTTTATCTGACTGTAGGAGTCCAGCAAACTCGAAAATACGAGTGAATTCTCAGTAGCCGAAGAACTCAGGACTGAAGTGGAAACCCTTCACCAGGCTTTGCACAATATTGCTCAGGTACAGGTTTTATAAACCGGCTTCTTATTTGGTTCTATGATCAGTACTCATATCGAAGATGGGAAAATAGTGGCCATTCAAAATAAGGATGTGTAATGTGATCAACAACAGCATTTTTAAGATCTAAGCACAATTAGTATTTTGGGTCATTTCTTTCTCAGGTTGTTCTGGCCGATGCGGAGCCCGCAGGTGGTCATCCTGGGGAAGGCAGTGGTGATGGAATCGAGAGCAGCTCTGGAAGACTAGGCTCTCCCCTGCTGTCGGGATCCCCTCTCCTACGTACCCCTTCCCCCCGCAGACGTCCCTCACCCACTCGCACCCGGTCACCTCTGCGCAGCATGTCTCCCTCATTCAGTGATTCTACACTTTCCGCTGTGCATTTGGCTCTCCAGAAACGATGGCTCCAAATACAGGTAAACAAACCCTTCACCAATGCAGCAAAAAAGGAAGATTTGACAGGGGGTTAGATTTTACTTTGCAAAGGCGAGGGGAGAGGTTAACCATGTCAACTTGCGTGTTGGGAAGTTGATAGGATGGATATTCTAGAAAGACATGATTTACGTGAACCTGTCTTGTGACTTTGTAAATGTTGAGATAGGGTTACCACAACTCATTCCTTTGTCAATCTGCTCACATCTGTCAGTTTCTTTCTGGTCTATGGCAACAATGGACTGTACAGGTGACTTGCATTATGCAATTCCTTTCCACCTCCAACAAGCTCTGTCTTCAGCAATTTATAGAGATGTTTATACACTTGGGTCGGATGGGCTGCAGAGATTTGAAACTGAGCAAGGCTTGAAAATCTTTGACATGCTCAGTGACCCCAGTTGATATGTTTTAAAAAAAAGAAAGTTGCACAATAATTCTGTGAACTCTGTCCAACTGGGTTGAAGAAAATATGTTTGAAGTTCTCTGCTCGTGAGTTGTCTCTAATGAGCGAGAAATAGTTTTAACCATTTTAATGCGGAAGCACTTTGAGAGCCACCAGACTTGAACAGTTTTGCTAGTACTTGAAATTGTGTAGATGAGAGATCACAGGGCTTGGGAATAGAATTTTATTCGCAATTAGTCACATATCATGCGTTCCTCGGTACAATTGAAAACGGTCTGATGGAATTCATTTATCCTCCAGTGCGACCCATGCACTACCCTAGGAGGTTCACTAAGTTGAGCGGACTTGAGATCAGAGGCTTCTGTGTTCAAATGCCAGTAGGTCCACTCAGCTCTTTCCTTTTGATGTTGATTTAAAATGAGTCCCAAATTTATCCTCCTGTGTGAGATGTTAGGTAACTTCTCACACAGGAGGATATATTTGGGACTTGTTTAGGTCAAGTCTTCCAATGGTTTATCTGGCTCTGATAAGATGTACCTGTGAACCAGTTTCTCAGAGTTGATCTGATATCATCTTATGAATTCGTGATACTTTCACGCAGATTCAGTCATGTTACTCTGTTGTTTTTAGAACAGCTAGGAGAGTTCAACTTCCAAATTTTTTTGCAAGATCTTGTTTAGTAAAGTATGTTTGGTCTTTTGTATGAAACCTTTGATGTGGTGTCGGATGTTTGATTTAGTTCAAAGCTGAGCCACAGATACAGCCACTTCTGAATTCATATCCAAGCCTAAAGGACTAATCGCTCATTGTATTTTCATGACGGTGGCAAAGGTCAGATTTTAAATAACCATTTAACTAGTCATATTTCTGGTCCCAATTGGAGACTTAATTCAAAACTTTCCAGACAGGACTGGCGTTTGATTTGTTAGCTGGATGGCTGTCGTGTGTAAAATCTTCTTGGCAGTTCTCCAGTCTAGCTCCTGAGAACTCACAGAAGCAGAGTTTCTGATTGCCAGTACTTCAGTGTGGTTTCCCATCCACACCCACACACATTTGTTTGTTTCTAATGAAGTAGGTTAGTAGAAGCCAGTGTGCATGTTGCAATACCACTGAAATATAACCAGCTAAAACTATGGAAAATTGAGAAACATCCTTCTGCTTGCCCATCTGGGCATACCCTACCCATTAGTCTTGACTTACAGGGATCAAATGCCCAGTGTCTTTCAGTAACATTCAAGGCTGGTCAATCGTGGAGTGACGTGGAGCTGACGGGCTCACTTATCAGATCATTGTGTCCATCACAGAGGGAGTTGTCTCAGTTTGATTCTCCTTGTGCTGTGGAGCCTGCTTGTCCCTAAAGGCATCCACCTCATTTTCCCAGGAGGATAGTCTGTGGCACCAGTTTGAAGATTAGAGAATCACAAAGTATGGATTGGTTTAGAGTAGATCAAGAGAATGATGAATACATATTTATGAATTCTGATTTGTGAGTTTGTATTACATCTGGCATTGGGATTGTTGGAGACTCCCCAGAGCGCCAAATGTGTTAATACAAGACAAATTCTGAGGGAAAATCATTGATGGTATGAGATTTTTGAAAGGAAAATGACCCTCTCAGGAAAAATTGCACCCTTTTCAGCAGACCACAGGCAGTCTGACTCATTGAATAGACAGCTGCTTCGAGACCACGAGTGAACACTGAATAGATAGCCTCCTCTGAGCCTAAACTGTTGGGATTGTTGTTAATAGCTCATGAATCAGCCAGATTCCATCTGAAACTCCTCCATAGTTACACATTTTAAGTTGACTATAGTGTGAGCCTGTCACTGTGTGATATGAGGTGTTAAATTCACAGCGCTCAGTCAAATTGGTGAGGCCATCCAGTGCCATTTCAGCACGTTAACTCCTGGGATGAATGTGTTTCGCTATGAGTGAGATGCTTGGTGTAAACTCGTGTTATTTTCTGCAGAGTTGAGGAGGATAAGTGTGATCTGATAAAAGTTTGTGAAATTATACAGCAAATTGACAATTAAATACAGTAGTGCTATCCACAAATATTCACTTTTATGCATACAGTTACTGAACAGCAATCAGTTGCATGTGATAGTTGTGATAGAGTGATAGTTGCTTTAACCAAGTGTTGCTAAGGCTAATTGCAACAAGCTATCACTGGGCCAGCTGACATTGGCTAACTCCCGACAGACCGGGATTAAACCTGGGATCTTCTAGGTCTGTGTGGATCAGTGCATAATGGCTTCACCGGCTTATTGAGGCAGTTTAGAGAATTGGTATTGTTGTTTCATTTCCAGTATCTAAAGTGCACCACAATAAATACACAAAATACTCTCATGAATGGCCCTGGTCTTTGCTGAAGCTCACAAAGACTGGAGTGGTTGGAGGGTTAAACTAAATGCTGTATAATAACTCTGATTTTCAGTAGGTTTCAAATTCAGCTCAAATGAACTGTAAGTGTTGGGCCTCTCCAGCTTACCCTTTACCTGTCAACCATGTCACGGAACAGAATGAGTTATTTGAGCAGCTGCTTTGATCAAGATGGTCCTGCTTTATGTATTTAATATACACCAGCTCACTTTGCACTGCCCGTTCTGTTTAATCTATTTAATACACAACAACCTACTTGCTCTGCAAGCTGCAGTTGATAAAACAGAGAGAAAACTATCTCCAAATCTGTACTTGAATGTTTGAGGTACAGTAACTGTACCTTTAACAAGTTACTAGGTTAGAAAGTAGCAACTTAAGGTTGCAGAATGATAATAAAGTGGAGCTGACATCCAGTTACCGCTAAAATGCCTTTTATTATTCTGATCTTAAAATGTGCCTTTACTGAGTTCAGGCACAGTGACTCTTCAAACGAATTCTTCTTAACTATGGCATTTGATCTTTAAAAAGATAAAGTCCGACGAGCAGGACTTTATATTTAGTTAACAGATAAATGGATTTCAATGGGGGTGTAAATTATGTGAGAAGAAAAGGTGTTTTCATCCTCTGAGGTTTCTCCACACCTTACCTGCAATCTTCTCCAGCCCTACATTCCTATCCATTATTAGTGGCCAAGACGTATCGCATGGAACTTTCTTAGACATCTATTTTGCTTCATATCTATAATACATTCTTAATAATAATAATAATTGATACCTACATTAGTAATCCCTTAAGAAAAAAAGCAATAATAGTTCACTTCAATCCGTGACTGTTTGTAGGATATTGCTGTGTGCAATTAACTGCCACATTTCGCACATAACTATACAATCAATTCACTTTACAGAACTGTATATTCTGTGAAGCACTTTGAGATTTCTAGAAAATATAATAAGCGCTATATCAAATGTAAGAATTATTATTATTATACCTATCTCCTTGCCTTCAGAAATACCATTAAAACCTATCTCAGGATTATTATTATTATCTCATCAACTATTGTTATTTAATTGTTTGATAGGGCCTGGGGACGTCCTACCGACTTGAAAGGTGCTGTATAAATGTTGTTGTTAACAGTACACCACTTTGTCAGTTAAATTGTTGCTGGACACTTTATTTGAACCAGTTTGTGCTCAACTGATGGGCACGATTGAAATGTATTATCCTTCAGGAGTTCAGAGTGAAACTTGAGGCTGTTCAGGATGTGGCCAGCTCCCTGAGGAAGCAGCTGGGAGACAGTGAGAGTGAACGAAGACTCCAGGAGCAGAAGATGCTGAATCTGAAGGAGGAAGCTGAGGATTCAAAGCGAGCCAAGGAAGATGCTAAAAGGGATGCTCTCCGCTACAAATCCTCACTGGAAATCATTGGAAGGTGGGAGTTCGCAATCTACTTGAATTAAATAATTGTAACGTGGCATTTTGGGACAAAGTTGCTGTGACACTTGTTAAATGAAGTGAATGAAAGGGTATTCAAAGGGTTAAGGAACATGAGACATCAGAAAAGGTTGCATTGATCAGCTAACCCTAACAGCATATTTCACCCTCTGAGCATGGCTGAATTTCTGCATTTGAATCCAAAATGTTACTAGACTAAGGGTGAAGTAACTCCAAACTTACTCTGGTGGCTCACAAATAAAATGGACCATTTCAATCTTATAGTTTGGGTATTTCCAATGCATTGTAATTCCTCCCACCTCCCCCACTGAGTTCAATCAGCTATGTGGAAAGCCTTTGAGGCTTCCTCCCAACATGAAAGGCGTAATATTCAATGTAAATTGTAAGTGGGCAACATGTAAGCCCACTTCTTACCCATCAAACCTGTGGAAATGCATTTAAATGAAATAATGTATTCATTCTTCACCAAAAAAAATGGTGCTTTGATCATTGAAGTAACTGAAGGAAATGATTCCCTAAGGGTTCTGTAAGATAGAGTGCATTAACATGGGTGAGAGTGCAATAACTCAACAGAGGATTATAATTCAGGCTGATAATGACAAATCACAGTAAAATAAATCTTCTGGAAGATGGGTGTTGCATTGAGTTAAACAAGTTGGCTCTTTGCCTCTGGGATCTGAGTTTGTATCCAGCCCAGACTGATAGATTGAGAGTATCCCATGTATTTTTGGCTGCAAGGTTGGTAATGTAAAATCAGTTTGAATATTCTTAACCCATTCTTTGTGGCTACAAACTCCCCACACAAAAGTGTCCTTACTTCAATACTAAATTGGGAAATGTACTTAAAAAGGCCATTCCTGCAATTGGAGGAGTGCGAAGAGTCTCCTTCCGAGATTTGGGCAGAGAAGGAGGTTACACATAACCATACTAAACTTGATCGGCAAATGCTTAATACTGAGAATGGGTGTCCACAATTGCATAGGTAATCAAGTTAGTTTGACTAGAAGTGAAAAGTCACCATAAAAGTTGGGAGAATAAAAATAAGCTTGGCAGAATGGCTGGTATCGTCCAAGACCAAACTTGGTAAGCTTGGTGTCTTTTTGTTTATGTTCCCCTGGAGATCAATTTGTTGATATTCAGAGTTCTGTACAGCTCTCCCCTTTTCTTAATCACCATCATATCTGGTACATAAGAACTGTGGCTTCCATTGTAATCTATTCTCATTACAAAACTCCCTCCTGGTTTCCTGGCCAACAATATATGGTCAACCAAACCTGGCTAGTCATTCATTCCATTTAATGTGATGTACATCACCTGTACAATTAATTACAGCTTTGCCGTGTTTACTTGGGAATAAACCTATTCTTTTTATTTATCAAACATCATGGGTGTCACTTCCTTGGTTTTGTGGAACTTTAGATCATAGACAAATATGCCCATTGAATCCATTCAAAAAGATTACTTTCTGTTTGATATGTATGTTTTCTTCTTCTTCATCATTTTCAGTGAGAAGTGTAACTTGGAGAAGCTGGTACACTCTCTAAACCAGCAGATTGATAACCTGCAGCAGGATGTAGAACATCTGAAAGCTATAAAAGGGGACCTCCAGAGGCAGTACCAACACCTGGAAGATGAAAAGGAGGAAGTGAACAAAGACAAAGAGCGAGCCAAGAAAGAAATTGAAAGAGGGTGAGCTGTGCAGCACTGGGTGTCCAAACACCTGTTCATCATTGCAATAAGTGGCTAAGATAGTGAGCACTGATGTAATAGAAGTCAAAAGGTTGGTTAGTCCAGTTATTTCCATTATTTGCAGTAATGATACAGGGAATGTAGGAAAGGAGGTGACTTAGGATATATTAAATAGGATGAGATGGTTGTGTGATCTTAGTGCTGACTGAGATCTGGAGGAGGTGGACCAGGTCACATAGAGACTTGAGAGCAGAAGCAGGTGAACAATTGAATGAAATAGTAAATCAGAAAATCTTCAAGTAAGATCATCTCAACTGGGCAATTCTGTGTTTACAGAATTATAATTCAGAGAAATTTTCACAAATAAAAAATTGGATACCTCTTGCATGTGGAAGGCTCCAAGATCAAAAGAATGTTGGTAACGGAATTAATCAGAAAATTGGGTATAATTTTTCCCTCAACTTTCAAAAGAATTTCTATTGAATCAAATTTTCATGCAAACCAATGAAGTTATTGAAAAACGGTTTTCTGTTCCTTGTTAAGTAGACATTTATTCACACAAGACATGTAATTTCATAGAGATTTGATAACTTTTAAATTTGCTGTTTTTGTCCTCTCCCATGCTATTGCCCAACTCCCTTTTTTAAAACTATAACATGACCCTTTTCTCAAGATATATTTAAGTTTAATGCTACATGTTCTACTCTTGTGTCTAAACTATCCAGGCATCTTTTTGTGGGCTATATTTTATGTATGTAGGTGTGTGATAATATGATGAATTCTAGTTTCTTTCATGTAATAATAATCCTGGACATGCCTATAACTCAGTGGATAGAGCCTTACAACCGCGAGATCTGGGTTCAATTCCAGGCAGGTTGAAACCTCGGGCAAGTTTCCTTACTCCACATGCCTGATAAGAATCCCTCCGAAAATATGTAATAAAATTGGTCATTTCAATCCACGACAGTTTGTGGGACACTGCTGTGCACAATTGGCTGCCTCATTTTGCCCACAAATATACAGTCAATTCATTTTACAGTATATTCTGTGAAGCTCTTTGAGATGTCTAGAAGACGTGAAAAGTGCTATATCAAATGCAAGTATTATTATCCTTGCATTTCATGTAGCACCTTAACAAGCCTTCAACATGCCTCAAAGCACTTTACAGAATATACTGGGTGAAGCTATTCACAGAATATACTGGGTGAAGATAAATCGGGGATTTTAATGTAGCTTGCCTTATTAGCTCTTGCACCTTTATAGGCAGAAGGCATTAGAAATGATGGAAGGGGAGAACTCTGCCCTGAAGAAGGAATTAATTGGGTTGAAAGAAACCTTGAACAAAGCCACACTGGAGAAAGAAGTGCTGGAGAGCGAGAAGATGGGCTTAACTGAGGCTCTCACTAAGGTAGTGTTTATGTCAGTCAAGAGAATCACATACACACAGAGCAATTTGTTTTTGTTCTTTTGGCCCTGTTGTGGGCGCAGTGTCTGACTGTATGGTAATGTTCCTCTTTCTGATTCTCTCTTCTGGCAGGTGGAGTTGGCCAGAGCAGACCTGGAGCAGTCACTGAACAAATTGAAGAGTGAGGAGGCAGGTCTGCGGGATTCCCTCTCCAAGATGAGCGCACTCAATGAAGGTTTGGCTCAGGATAAGGTTGAACTGAACCGTATCATCCTCCAGGTGAGTTAACTGGACCAAAGTAAGAGTTGAATGAATAATTTTTAAATGGCTTTGCCTTAACCTAGTTCCGACTATTCTGCCCAACCTTATTTTTACTCGAGACAAACCAGTTACAGATTGTTCTGTGTATTGGTAGCGCAGAGGCAAATCCCCAATAAAACAATCACATTCCTCAGAAATCCTTACAGCTTCTTACAAGCCACATGGTGTTAGTTTATCCATCGTAAATAAGGGCCTCTTCTGAATCACAGCAGGGTTTCTTTTATCCCGTCACAATCAGACTTTCTTTCCCATTGTGCTTTAAGCCTTCATTTCTTATGAAATATTTGAATAGCAAACTTAAATGTTAAACAGCAATTTGTTTAAATGCAGATAACCCAACTTTTATATCATTTTATTTCTAAGAAGTTCCAGTTGTTAGGCATTTGCCAGATTGCTTTTCCAGGAGTAATAATCTCTTCCAAAACTGTAAAATAATATTAATTTGGTCACTCAATCCATGACTGTGGCACGGCTGTGCACATTTGGCTGCCGTGTTTCGCCCACAAAATACACAGTTAATTCACTTAAAGTATATTCTGTGAAGCAGTTTGCAATGCATTAATGATGCAATAAGGCGATACATCAAATGCAAGTACAGAAAAGGCTTGTTTATCCGGCACCCTTGGGACCTGACCGGGCCGCTTAATTAAATATGCCGGATATTCGAGTGGCAAGTTGCTGAAAATCCTATACAAAAAAAGTATTTATATTAAAACCTACCATATTAATAGATTAAATAATAACAGAATATTATATGGATACTTACCAATAAGGCATTCCAGCACACTCGGTAAAATGATCGGTAAAATAAAAATTCCAGCATTCGTTAAGTTTAATAAGTGCGCATGCATTGCACACATGTGCAAAGTGAGCATGCTCTCGAGTGTCCTGGATGGCTCCAATATGAGATCCGTTTGCTGGAATGGTGAATTGTATTGGGAGATACCGGTTGGTTGAGTGTTCCAGTTGGTTGGGTACCATATAAACAAGCTTTTACTGTCTTATTATTAACTCATGAGCTGGGGCTAAAATGTTGAGCTCCTACCAATTAGATCAATTTGTTTTGTGACAGATGGAAGCTGAAAAATCAGCATTACAAGGACAGAAGAAAGAGGTTGAACGTGAGAAGGCCAACATACGGGTAGTTTTGACCCGTGTGGAGCAGGAGAAAATGGACCTCGACACAGAAAAACATGGTCTGGACCAGTCTCTGCAGATTGTGGAAGAGAGCCAGGAGAAATTGGAGCAGGATCTGCTGATTCTGCGAAGAGAGAGAGCCCAGCTTCAGGATCAGCTTGCACAGGTATGGAGGCTAGAAAGCAGGCATGCGTGGAAGTTTGGTGAGGAACAGCATCTGTTTTGGGCTGTTATTCCCTTCCCCCTATAAAACAACACACCAACATGCAAACTGGGCTCACACATGAATAACATCCACTTGGAAGTTTTGGAAGGCACCCACCCATCAATCTATAACCAGCATCAATCAATACTTCCTTGTGCGGGGAAGGGAGAATTGTGAAAATTTTAACAGAAGGAGATTATCCTTGATAGTTGCCAGTGTCAAAAAAGCGTAGAGGTGCCTGGGAATTTGGAGGATCACAAGTTCCTTTAATTCACAAGCCAAATAATTAAATATTATCTGGACTTTGAACATTTCCTGAGCAGGTGAATCGCCAGAAACAGACTATGAACGAGCAGTTGGTGCAGACTCAGCAGGAAGTGGAGATTCAGAGCGAGGGGATGCTTCGATCCAGCAAGGAGAAGGAGGAGCTGATGAAGGATAAGGCCAACCTAGTGGTGCAGCTAACCTCTGCTGAGAGGGAGAGTAGGGCCCTGGCTGAGGAGGTGGCAGCTCTTAGGTAGGACATCTCAAAATCAAAAACTCTTTCTACATGTGGCAGTACTTTATACCAAGCTCTTTGAAGGCTCTGGAACATCTCTTGTCAGTGGCGTTTAATGTTCGATTGGTATTTCTATTGCTTTTCAGAACACACTATGTTGGAGTCAGAAAGTAAAATTTATTATAGAAGTAAACTGAAGTATTATAGAACCACACTAAATGGAATGCAGAAAATAAACCCAGGCCAATTCTTGTATATGCCAAGCCACAGGCAAGAGACTATAAGGCCATGATTGGGAAGGACAATTTCAGAACACCAATAAATATTTATTTACTTAGAGGATAATCAATATTCAGAACAAGTTGTCAGGAAGAGTGATAGAGGCCAGGATTCTGGACCTATTTAACAAGCATCTGGATACTGTAATTAATAATAAGAGCAAGTATTCAGGAAGAATCAGGTCTCTTTCTGTACATATTGTAGCTATTTTTATGAGCTAAACACCTCTTGTGATTTGACACTAGCTCCCTCACAACTGTGCCTTCATTTTTCCCAAAAGCACTCTAAGATGCTTCCTGGAGTGGATGGTGCTGTATAAATGCACGTTATTGTTTTATTCTTTTGTTGGCGACAAAACTAAGGAATATCAATGATGCAAAGTCTAAACTATAGGCTGAGAACCACGTAACCATCATTCAGCTAAGGTCTGGTGTTACAGAACCAGCCAGTACACTGATACGGATTTTCAACCGCAATCTGTATGATCTTTCAGAGCAGATAAGGAAGCTTTGGAAACTAGCCTGTTTGAAGCTCAGCATCTCATCACACAGTTGGAGACTCGTAAGGAGCAACTAGAAGGAGAGAACCAGACCATTCTACTTGCTAAGGAGTCCCTTCTAGGTACATGTCTATGTACTTATATATGTACTCATCGACCTTATTCTTTGCATTCTACAGTCAGATGTGTGTCAGGGGATGGAGATCATAGCTTACCCTTAATATGCGTACACACCCTTGGGAGAAGGACTACACCAGTTATCCCACTGTATCCAGTTATTAAACTATAATTAATTTTTAATGCATCAGAATTTCTCTGTGGCTTTATTGGCGTCCTTTTGTGAATTTCCAGGGGAGGTTGACCATGTGCGAAAAGAGATGGAGCTGCAACTAGGAACTGTTGAACGAGACAAAGAGTTGTTGAAACAGAAATTGGGGCAGGTGGAGCACGAGTCACACATCGCCCTGAGAACCGAGCAACAAGCTCACGAAGATGACCTTGAACGCCTGCAGAAAGAAAAGGTAAACAGCAGAGTAAGCCCAGTACCAGAAAAGTACAGTGAATTGCCCCCTCCCACCCGCACCTCCCCACACACACACACACACACATACACACACACACACACACACACACAGACAACAAGATAAATAGACTGATTGCTTTTTGGCATCAACAAAAAATCTGATTTGTGCATTGATCTACTGGAAAATATTTGATGCCAATTGGTAAAGGGGTGTATATGCTGTGAGACGCTGATGATCTCTGCCAGAGGGATTTAAGGACTATTTCTAAACCAGAGTTAAAAGATGACAGCAGCATTTGAAAATAATGAGTCTTGGCAGATGTTTCCATTCTGTCCCGAGGCCATGAGCGAAGCCAGTTAATTTCATTTCTAAATGGCACGGCACCCAACCCAATTGCCGATAGCTGTGTAGGAAATATACCAGACTCAGTGGGTTGCATCCACTAAGACAAATTAAATAATTGCTCCAGGCTAAGGCCATAGATGGCCCTATCTCAACTTTATATGCCAAATACTCTCCTATGACTAATATTAAAAATGAAGTTAATATTGTATTCATGTTGCTATGAACAGGGACGCCACCTTCCCCATAATAGAATGCTCAAACATGGGAACAAGATGGATTGTCTCCACTCTCAAAGCTGAACATTACCGGCAGATGGGTCTCTGTAGTGGATCCATGGCAGAGCATGCAACGTCAAACAAATGTGGCTTTATCATGGGATGTTCCCACTCCTTTTTGTAATTGTGATTTTCAGAGTAGAGTATAGATAGCAGGATAAGTCACATTGCATGCAAGATCAGCAGATAAATATGAAAAGGCATTTGGGCAGATAGATAGAAGACACTTTTTGTCTGGACAGCAGTTGTATATAGTTATAGACAACCTGTAGGGATTTTATGGTGGACAGTTAATATAGACTCTGTCACCAAGTTGCATTATGAAAGTTGATTCAACTACAACCTCCTCAGCACAAGCTGCTAACTGAGTTCACAGGAATGTCTGCGCCAGGAGCTGACGGCAGAGAAGGATGAGATGATCCATCACCTGCAGCAGGAGCGGGAGGAATTGGCCACCCATTTTGAAGTGGAGAAAGAAGAAATGAATGAGCAAATCGCCAACCTACAGCAGGACCGGGATGAGAGTCTGATTCAGGCAGAGAGCAACAAACAGCAGGTAAAACAACCAGTTCAGGTTCTATAAGTGTCTGAAATTCCATGTACCATAGTGGCATTGGTTATTAATGATTATTGGGGAAGTGCCCCTTAGAGGTCAACTTCAGCAGTATCGCTACATTAACCACAGGTTCAGTCGTGAGATTTTGAATGGAATTAAAAGGGTTTATGGTATGCAATGTCCAGAATGAGAGGGTTAAAGGAATAGAGCTCTGCTGCTCCCCCACAGTGTTGAAAAGAATATTGGCCACACAACGCTCTTTTTAACTGAGTCCTGCAAGCTGTTCTCTGACTTGTGTTCCCGATCACATGGGGGAGGGAGAGAAACAAAACATTGACTACAATGAGTTGCACAGAATGTTACAGCATGAAAGCTGTGTGTCTTTTTGCCAGGCTTTATTTGGTTAGCTGGGTGTCTGACGCATGCCTAACCCATCACTGTTCTTGAATATGCAAAAAGCCACCTACCTACACATGGATTTTTTTTCCAATCACTGGAATGGAATGCGCATTCTATGGAGGGACATACCTGTTCATTAGAGCATAAATATGGCAAGAGCAAAGCGTTAAGGTAAGGGATCCAGAGTGCATATGGGGGTACAGCTGAAATTTAACCAGCTTATATCTCATAGCTCACCATTCAGAGTTTTGTCTGGCAAGCTTCCAGCTGCTTGTCCACCTAGGACCATTACCAATTTGAGCTTTAGCTGGATGAAAAGAATTGCTGGTCTGAGTGACTGTTCTGCCCTCCAAATGTCAATGAGCCAAACTGGCTGGTCTATCATCAGTTCCCTGGAACACTGCAGACTTGCCTGGCTCAGGAACCATGCTACTAAGACGACTACAGAAGATTGCCTTCATTCTTACATGCTGTCCCAAGCTTGTTATACTGGAGCCAGCTCGTCTTGTAGGACAGCTTGTTTACCTCTCCAAGCTAACCCCAAGAAGGATCATCACCAGTCAGTTATATGATAGGTGCAGGTTTGAATCCAGTCAAGGAGCAAGTACCAAGAACTTCCTGGAAGGTCCCTTGTGAACAGCAGAGCTTAGCATGAAATGTGCCAGTCTTGAGCAAGGTCCTTGCCTGGTAAAGGAGCATTCCAAGTTCTGGAGCTGCTGGCTTTGTTTGCTGGCTATTGTGAGATTGATTGTTTAAAATATTCTGCAACTGATCATTGCCAGAAAGCCAAACCAATTCCAAAGCCTGCAATGCCAGATATTGTTTAAACAAGGCCAGTTGGTGCACTTTACCCGACCCCTAGAGAATTAATCAGGAACAGGGTCTGCGTTTAACCATTGTAAACGCAACACAGATAAACAATTTAATTCCAGTTTCATTTAATCGCTTCAGATGATCAGCTGGCCAGCTCCCATAGGAATTGTTAATTCTCTGGATTCAGGCCAATGCCCTTAAAGGAATATTCCAGGGTAAATTGAAGCACTTAATCTGTGTCAGACCATCTTGCAGCAGAAATTTCTGTCAGGGGCTTTCTCCTTTTGTGTTTAAAATAAAAATAAATGTAATAGGGAGTCTGGGCAGCATGGTGAGTTATGCTTTGTACCTTTAGCTGAGTTTGACTCCGGATTCGACTGATGAGCCAAAATGATAAACTATTAGGCTCTCCCTACCTGAAATGATGTTGGTCGGTTCCAACCCAGTTTCTAGAGGGCTCACTGGACAAATGTCTTCTTAACAATGCATAATGTAGCAATCTTTCTCATAGAGAATACCTGGTGTAGAGAATGAAAAATAGTACAATTATCGAGGAAGGGTCCTTTACTGAGGTTGCAACTGGTGCATATTGTTGGATAAATGTGAAAGGAACATTTTACAACTTGGCTAAATGTTTTGTGTGTGCCCTAGCTGTGATCAATCTGAATGCTGAGAGATCCCAACTCTGAATCAAACCTGTGCTACAGCTGCCCTCTGAATAATTGATTGAATAATACTCTGTGTCTAGCACATACCATACCTGAGCAGCAAAATGCTGTCATTGGATGCCTCAATAGAAAAGCAATTTAATTCCTAGTACAAAGTAAATTAAGTAACTTCAAGTTTTCTTGATGCGCATAATCGATTTTTGCTTTGCCCCTCTATGACAAATCAACCTCATTGCAATTCTTGAGTATATTTTTTTTTAAGGCCTTGTCTTTCAAAGAGTCAGAAAAAAATATCCTGTCTGAAAAGCTCAGCCACATCCAACGGGAGCTCAGCAACGCTAACATGGAGATTGATCGCCTGAAACGAGAGTATTTTAGCCGACAGGAACAGGATAAGGTAAGAATCGACCTTCGTGCACTCTCAGCTTTACTATTTACATTGTTTCTTTCGGTGTTGTTTATGAAGAGCTCCTTACAGTGGCACAAAGTTGTGCATGAGGCTGGACATTTGCGGGTTCGAATCCCACTCCGTCCTAAGCTAACTGATCTCAGTGTCCCTGGGTTAGGGAAAGCATAATCAGCCAGGATTCTTGATCTGCCCCCAAAAGCATGAATGTGTGTGGATGATAGTGAGAACAGGATTAGGCTTGATGATTAATATGTCCACATGCAAGTAGCCTGTTAGCACTCATGGTCCTAACTCTACATGAAGGGCAACAAATGAGTTTGGAGAGGGACCTCAGTGGAAGTAATCAACTGCTTTCTTGGGAGAGAATAAACTGAGGAAAACCACAAACATTTGTGCGCTGATTCTGATCATATTATCATAAACAAATTGTGCAGAATATCAAAAAAAATGCATGGCGTGGGATAGGAGTCAGGATAATTTTTTTCCAGATCAAATATAATATTTTGGCATTGTCTTGTTTTATCCAGAATATGATTAACAACATCAATGCTGAACTCAAGACCTTCCGAGGCCAGTTTGAGGAATCGGTGACTGTCCACGAGAGAGAAATTAAGAGCCTCAATGAGCAGCTCAAAGACTTGGTCCATCAGAGAGAAGTGACCCTCAGAGAGGTGGGTTTAGCTTCTCAAAGGCAAGTTGTATCTGACAAATGACTTCAAGCCGTTTTAGTTCTTTTGCCCCCAGGGGGCACAGGAGGTTTCGTTTCACTGATTGTCAAGTAGGCAAAGGCAACAGCCAGAAGAATTTAAATTGTAAAGTTCATTGAGTGTTTTGAAGTTTTTGGTTGATTTACCTTTCTGGAGCTAGGTAAAACCTTTGCAGAACCTCAGGAGATAAATGAGCTGAGTGGAATCGATATGGAATGGGTGGTATGTGATTTGTAGCGGGAAAAGGCTTGATAGACCAAGTGCTGTTTGTGTTCTGCGTTTTCTTATGTTCTTCTGTGCTCATGTTCCCTGCAGCCCATAGGGATAGGGTGTGCCCTTCACTTTGGAAGTCAATGATGTGGGGGTTGGTGGGTAGAATGTGTGCATATTCCCAGGAGCTCTCATCGTTTTGTCCACTGGAGTCAATTGTCAAAATTTAATTCTGGGTTTGTAAAGGAGTTGAAATCACACAGAACATGTTTCTCTAACAAACTCTACACTGTAAAATAGTTTCCTGAATGAGCTTTATGGGCCTATTATCAATATTGATTGCAGATACTAACTTTTATTTAGTAGGAACTAATTTCCAGAGCACTTCTCCCATTTTAACAAAGGTAACTGTTTCCTTGACAACTATAGTTGTAATGCAGGATTAATTTATTTTGTGCTCATGCTGTTGCTAGACAACTCACATGTGCAGTAACAGTCCACCAAAATTATCTTTTTTTTTGTGATCTAGAACAGAACAATCCGATCAGCCAGCCCTACTTTTGTGATTTATGAATGCATTTTCAGGGTTGGCTTAAACCCCAGAGAAAGTAGAGGCATGCATTACATTCTGCGCAAATACTGCACCAAGACTTTAATTGCTATGCTGGGCTTTTGCGATTTACACAGGAGATGCTCACCATTTATGCAGAAGACACTCACCAATGTTGTTAAATAATTTCTGTTTATATCGGATGCATAGTATGGTTTCAGAATTGTTACAATAGATTAATTCACTTTGCTAGATGAAATGGGACTGTGTCCATTGTACAGAAGACCTGTAAAGTTATTGATTGACGGGAATTGTATACCAGAATGAGTATACAATTCTAAAGAACCAACAGCCTTCCCATTCACTAGCATTGAATAACATTTCAATGGATTAAATCCTATCTTCTCTTGTGCAGAATTCCAATGATCAGAATTGGTCTTCCAATCTTTCTGAATATGCAGCAAACTTGATCTGAGTATAATACATCTTCAAGTTATGTGCTATTAACAGTACAGATTCCTAAGCATTGAGTTGTCATATTATTGGGATGTACATCACATCCACCCACAGGATACCAAGCTATAGTATCAGAATCAGTTGCAAGATAAAGGTATTAGATGTCATTGAGAAAGGAGGTGGAATGGATTTAAGTTGGTGGCAAAATATTAAATCCAAATAGCTTGTTCCTGTTCCTTTCCTCCAACAACAAACTGGAGAACCCCCCCCTCCCCACTCCCACAGCCTCCTCTTCTGTTCAGATTCCTCCCAGGTGTGAGTTGACAGCCAGCATTAGTTGTATTCTGGGGTTAAGGGTGAACACCAGATAACAGCACAATTCAACATCAGACAGCTTTCCCTGCAATTTACAAACCAACCCAACCAACAGTACTGCCAGTGAAGGGGTTAAAGGATTGGAGCTGATTGAAAAAGAAAACAAAGTGAGTTAAACCGTGACCGATTATTTATGTTGGCAAGACTTGTTTAATTTCGCTAGCCTCCGGGGTTGATGTATGGACCACACAAATTACTAGTTTCTGGTCAGCGATTAAAATCATTTATGTGCTCTCTCCCCCCATTCCCTCCCTCCCATGCATTAAGTACACAAGTTAATCCCTTTATTTACTCTTTATTAGTTTATTATCTGAGAAATTGTTTGAGTGAAATTCATCCATTTCCACCCACAAAACCAAATCTGCTCGGCGCCAGCTGAGGCCCTACTTATTGTGAAGGGAACAATAAACTTTTTATAGCCCTTTAACACTGGGAATAATCTGAGAACACAGTATTTATTTTAAAAATGCAGAAAAGTGCTTGCAGCTGGTAAAGAAATGTCTTTCTGAGATGTCAAGCTATCGTAACCAGGCCAGAGATGTTTGGTGACTTGAGAGCTTGAAGCATGTGTGGGGTTATCGGGTAGATTAAAGTGAGAATCAATTAGCTAGGTTCACCTCTTGTTAGATCCTAGATCCCAGGCATTAAGAAGGGCAACTAATTTTTCAAAGGCCAGGTCGCATTTGTCATGCTTACTGCAGTTACCATGTGCTGGTCAATGTTCATGCTTTAGGAATGAACAAGTCGGACCATGACTTACTTACTAGAGCTGATGGTCAGAATCCCATTGATGTTATGTCAGTTCTAAAGCCAACCATCCAACAGTCTCCTCCCACGCTGAAGAAAATTGGGTTTTGCTACTGATTACAAACCAGAATAATTCTAAACGGTGAAATATTTGAGCTTTATCAATTTGAATTTAAATTTAATTGTTAAATAACTGTCAATACTTGGTCTCTGCTAACGGTTTTGCTGCCCACCTAGTCACCTGCAGCATACCCCAAGGCTCCATTTTCGGCCCCTTTCCTTTCTTAACTACATGCTCCCTCTTCCACAGACACAGGGTTAACTTCCACATGTATGCCAATGATACCCAAATCTACTTCTCCTCCACCTGCGATTCCAGATCCACTGGTGTTCTGTCAGCTTGCTTGTCAGATATCAAGGCCTAGATGAGCGCCAACTCTCTGCAGCCGAATGTTGACACGGTGGAAGCCATACTCCTTGGCTTCAGTTATCATCATCTCACCTGCAGCTTAAACCTCCCTGGTCTTTCTCTCAGACTTACTGAACCTGTGCATAACCTAGGTGTCAACAACAACAATGTGGATTTATATAGCGCTCTCCACGCCAGACGGCAAATCAGAGCACTTCCCAGTAATGGATCCCAGGGCCGGGGAGGGGAAGAAGGTGACTGAAAGCGCGGTCGAAAAGAAAGGTCTTCAGCCAAGACCTGAAAGTAGGAAGAGAGAGGGCGAGGTGAAGGAAGAGAGTTCCAGAGCCTTGGGGTGTAGTGGTTGAAGGCACGCCCGCCGATGGTGTAGCGGAGGATTCGGGGGACAAGGAGGAGGCCAGACCGGGTGGAGCGAAGGCAACGGGTGCTGTTGTGAGGAGATCAGAGATGTAGGAAGGTGCAGAAGAGTGGAGGGATTTAAAGACAAGAGTGAGGATCTTGAAATTGATCCGCTCTGAGACATGCAGCTAGTGCAGTCTGGCAAGGACTGGGGTAATCGGGGAGCAGAGTTTGGTATGGGTATGAATGGGGGCGGCAGAATTCTGGATGACCTGGATTTTAGGAATGGTAGCGGAGTGGAGACCAGCGAGGAAAGCATTTGAATAGACCAGCCAAGAGGTGACAAAGGCATGGACGAAGGTTTTAGGGTGAGATATTGGTGGAGATGGGAGTTGCGTCAGAGATGGAATAAAGCGGTGCCAGTGAGGGACTGGATTGGGGGAGGAAGGATAATTGGGGGTCGAACCTGACACCTAGGTTGTGTACGAGTTCGTAATGTTTTAGGGGCAGGTCGGGTAGGTGTCGGGTTTGATCCACAGATATCCTCCCTACCCCATTTCCGGTCCCTGACCAGGGCCTCTTTCCTCCACTTCCATAGCATTACCCGCCTCCAACAGACCACACACCATTCTTTTTCTACCTAGGTTGTGTACGAGTTCGTAATGTTTTAGGGGCAGGTCGGGTAGGTGTCGGGTTTGATCCATCTCTGACGCAACGCCCATCTCCACCAATATCTCACCCTAAAACCTTCGTCCATGCCTTTGTCACTTCTTGGCTGGTCTATGTTTAGGGAAACACGCACATCATGCATGCCTCTCCTGATAAATAGAGGTACCCAAAGTCTGTTTGATTGAGAATGAAACCAAGAATGGAAGTCCATGTAACATTCTGAATCAGTATCAACTCATTGACAAATCAATATCATTAAACCATTAAAGTGCTTTGGATTGCTGACTCTTTCTAGGATGCCTAACTCGGTAGACTGGAGATCGAATCTGGGACCTTTCACATTAGTGCAGTTCAGTTTTATAGAAGGCAATATCCTTATCAGCTTAAATCAATTACTTTTCCATCTAGGGCAACGTAGGATAGATGAGAATTAAGGGAATTCTGCTTGTAGCTCAACTGCTATTCAGTTGAACTTGTGCAAGAAACAACTGACTTGGCATTTTAACGAATATCATGCTTACTCTTTCTTATTGCTCTTAAACAGGTGGAAGAGTTAAACACCAGGCTTCGTATGGCAGAGGATGCTCGAGATGGAACCTGCCGGGACCTCATCGTAGCTCACAGGACGATCCGAGAAATTGAAGAGGCTCAGGACATGCAACGGAAGGAGAACCTGGAGCTCAAGCGTGTTTTGAACGATGAAATCCGGGAGAAGGAAGCCATCCAGAATTTCAATGAAGAGCTCAGGAGCAATATTAAAAAGGTTGAGAGTGACAGAATCAGGTACAGTAAAACCTTTACTTGGGACCTAACTGGTGCCGGTTAATTAAATATGCCAGATATTTGAGCAGCAAGTTGCCGAAAATCCTACACAAAAAATGGACTTATTTTAAAACATAAAATATTAATAATAGACTAAATAATAACAGGATATTGTATGGATACTTACCAATAATGCATTCCAGCACACTCGGTAAAATGATCGGTAAAAAGGCATTCTAGCTTTCAGTAACTTTAAGAAGTGCACATGCACAAAGTGAGCATACCGCGAGTGTCCCGGATCTCCCATTACAATTGGGAGATACCCAATTGGGAGATTACAGTTGGTTGAATATGCCGGTTGGTTGGGTACCGGATAAACAAGGTTTTACTGTATTACACACTTTGGAATGTCCCTCAGTAATATATTAAACACATATAGCTGTGTCTGGGTATTTGCTCCAACTTTAAATTCTAGATGTAAAGTAATTTCAGTCTAATTACTTGAAGCAATTAAAAGTCGACCTCTATAGCATTCTTTCATTTCCTCTAACTGGGAAAATAACATAAATGGATTGCGAAAATAAAAAATCAACTAAGGAATAAAATATGTGATTTTCTAATCTTGTATAACTGACTCTCTGTCTGTTAGTTTGTCAAGAATCAGGAGCTGGTGTAGGGTTTGATCCACAGATATCCTCCCTACCCCACATCTGGTTTCTGACCAGGGCCTCTTTCCTCCACTCCCATGGCAGCCAAGATCCTTTTGGATACATTGGAAGTAATTTAAGATATAATTAATTGCAGCATCCATATCTTTATGCATTTATCTGTTTTGCGAAGGCAGTAATTACTTTGAGACGCGTTGACAGGATGAAATTGGTACATAAAACACCAGTGTGAAGTGGAAGCTATTTGTTGAGTAATTTTCTGTATCGACAGCTTAAAGAGAATGAATGAAGAGAAGGATCAGAAGATCAGCATCCTGGACGAAGCTAAGGGTGCAGTTCAGAAAGAGGCTGGTGATTTGCGGGCAAATCTTAGAGAGGTGGAAAAATCCAGGTTGGAGGCTAGGAGAGAGCTGCAAGATGTTCGGCGCCAGGTGAGAATGATAAGCATTCTAAGTACGTTCCTTTAACAGTCGGGGTTTAACCCTCCCCTGTGGATTCCAGCCCTTCTTCGGGACTTTGAACTCATAGTCCAGACTGATAGATACTCCAATGCAGTGCTGTGAGAGTACTGCATTGTTGGAGGTGCTGTCCTCAAGATGAGATGTGAGTTAATACAAGGCCTCACCTGCTTGCTCAGGCAGACGTTAAAAGATCCCAAGGCATTATTCGAAAAGGGAAGAGAACTTCTCCTGGACCAGGGCAACAATCTTTCAGATGAAACAAAAATTTTAATGCGTTTAGTAACTTTGTAGGACATTGCTCTTTGCAAATTGCCTGCTGCTTTGGCTGTCAAATACAGTCAGTAAATGTACAGGAAAGTCTGAAGCTCTTAATAGAAATTTCAACTTTATGTAGCACTTTATCAACTGCAAGGATTTTTTGTTTTTATTTTTAATTCCTTAGATGTAAGCCGAGCATGGTCCAACGTCAAGTAATGTTGAAAGCAGTTCCCATTGTGTGTGTGTACACACACATCTATATATAAATCTGCACAACTTGTTGCCAGACAACCAGTAAATGCCTCTTTATGTTATGCTAAATCAATTGAAAGGTTTTGGTGAAAGAATGTGGCTTACCACGATTCACAACTTAGACTGTTACCAGGATCAGGAGGCTATTCAGCATTTAGAAAAGCTTAAAGAAAAGATTGTGTGCCTTTTATTAAACCCCCCTCACTATGGAAAGATTTCCCAAACTGCATAATAAATTCAAATGAAACATGATTGAATGAATGCAACTGTGAGCAAGAGTCCAAGGTATAGGAGGATCTTATCTCTTGTAAATGCTGTTCCTGACTTGCTCCTTCTCACAGGTGAAGATATTGGACAGCGAGAACAATAAGAAGAACAAGGAGTTGGCGGAGTTGCAGGCTCATATGGCGCTGGAGAAGCAGCATGAGGAGGAGAACAAGAGGGAATCCTTCAGCCTCAAACAAAAAATCGTGGAGGCTGAGGCCAGCCGGGAATCAGCCCGCAAAGAGGCAAGAGTTGCTATGTGCTTCATGATTTCTCATTGGTGCAGCAGCAGCAATTTATCATTGAACTATGGCAGCTTTCGAAGTGGCAATGCAAGTTTTACAATTGTTCTGTAATTTACCAGAACAGGAGACTTGGAGCTGTAAGGAACAACTAAACAAAATTAATACTGACAGCAACATTTGAATAGGCTTTTAAGGTGTAGACAGATGTTCAAGACAGTAACTTAACTTGGTACAATATCTGCTCACGGTCATAGAATCATAGAATCATAGAATTTTAAGGCACAAAAGGAGGCCATTCGGCCCATCTAGTCTGTGCCGGCTCTTTGAAAAGAGCGATTCAATCCCACTGCCCTGCCCGCTCCCCATAGCCTAATAGACCCGTTCTCCCTAAATAAAGATCTAATTCCCTTTTAAAAGTTGTTATCGAATCAGCCTCCACCACCTTTTCAGGCAATGCATTCCAGATTCTAACAACTCGCTGAGTGAAAAAATTTCTCCTCAGCTCCCCTCTACTGCGCCTTGAAACTATTTTAAATCTGTGACCACGAGTCACAGATTCACCCACGAGTGGAAATAGTTTTTCTCTATTTGCCCTGTCGAAACCCCTCATGATCTTATAAACCTCTATTAGGTCTCCCCTCATGTGCAACTTTCAACTCGGGATCATGGACTGAGCTTTCTTGGCTGCATCTTAGTATCAATGTAATAAAACTGAGAAGTGTCAGATGTTTGCACCATATGACAGGTGAAGTCTACACTGAGTTTGTAATTGAAGCTTTTGTGTTTGTTTTGTGTCTCACTTAGATTACAAGCCTTCAGAGGAAGCTGTCAGACATGGACAGTGAGCTGCGAGTGCGGGAGAAGGAACTCATAGACCAATCAGAGGATTGGCGAACCAAGGAGAAGAAACTACTGGGCACCAGCCGCAGCGCAGAAGCTAAGCTGCACCAGGCCAGGGAGGAGATGGATGAGGTGAAGCTGAAGCTCAGTGCTGCTGATGGACGCATAATTGGACTCGAGGAGAAACTAGCCAGAGTGGAGGCTACCAAGAGGGAGAGTGAGATCAAACTAGGTAGCCTCTACTCTGCTCTACGCAGGACCCTGGGAATTACCCGTGTTGGACGAACTCAGAGTCCAGGAATGTCCTGCCGCAGTCCATCTCCAAGAAGACCTCGATCTCCCACTAAAGGTATGCCTGACTAAACTGGATTAGGACCAGATATTCCTTATTAAGGTATGATCTAACCCATAGGTTTTGCAACTTCTTTTAAATCTGCTAGACTTGTAGTCCAAATCATTATTTTCCTTTGCATTGATTCTTAAATTAGCTACATCACAGAGAGAGAGAGAGAGAGAGAGAGAAAGAAAGGTGACTGCCAGCCCTTCAACCTAGGATGGTTCATACTCTGATCAGACAGGTGTAAGGACAGTATTAAGCATTGCACATCCAGGCTCCAATTATATAAAAAAAGAGAAACATCATCCCTCTCCAGCCTGGAATGCTTCAGTCTGAGATGTGTTTTACTAAGGATAAAGGTCAGTGTTTAACTTGCTGCATTGTCCAGTCCCAATCCAACAGTAATCCTATTTTCTGTGGAACAGATTAGAACCCAAATGCCATCCATCCATCATCTCATTTTAATCCCAGATATTTTCATCCTATCAATTTGTTGTTATCAATTTGCATTCAAGTTCCAAAGGTTGCTAACACACTGGTAGCTTCTATATTTCAACATTTCATCTTCAGCCTATTCTAAATGCCATTCATTTGAATTTTTTTCCTCTTATTTGAGCAGGTTTTGACAACACGTTCACCACAACCACAGATGGGCGTGGCAGTCCAATCCCACGCACCGGATCTCCTGACAGAAGTCGCTCAAGATCTCCTTACCGTCCCGGCTCACCTTCCCGTGTGGAGCAGGGCGTTGCGGATATTGACCCCGACGTCGTTCGAGCCGCACTGCAAGATTTCCTGCAGGAGCTCCGTGATGCACAGAGGGACAAGGTAAATTTTCCAATGGTCTTACACCGTGTAAACATGGGCGCAATTACTAGTTTTCTAGGCTTTACTAGCCTGAGCTCAATTCCCAGATAATAAAGATGAGTGAAGCATCTTTAAAACTGAAACACTCCACGAAATCCCAATGTGGGGTTTTCAGCACATATTCTCATTGTATTTAAACCCTCAACCTTCTGAAACAGATGTGAGAATGCCACTCTAAAAATATAGTTAAGATGTCTCACCAAATATCTATCACAAGCCACTGGGAGCTTGCATTGAAAGAGGAGCCATCCTTGGAGGCTCTTACACCCCTCCTAACAGTTGCTTTACGCAGGCAACCTGGGAGAGTTGGTTCATCCAAGATTTGTGGTTCGCATAGAAAGTAAAGGATGCATGACACTGATATGATCTTCAGAGAATCCTAATACACCGCGTGGGGTAGAGGAAGTGGATATGGAGTGGGGAGCTCCTGCCCCTCTGTTACCCTACTGTCCATGGCTATTTATCCTGTCACTAAGGTTCCATTTGTGAGTACTGGTGTAATACATCACCAGACAGTAATGAAAGTTACCCACTGAATGGAATTCTGCCCCATCTAAGCCAATGTGCACAACAGTCAGGCTCTGTGTCACAATGTGTGACTAATAACAGAGATTCACAAAAATTACCTTTCCTTGTTCTTTTGATCTTCAGGATGAAGTTCACATTCAGGGCGTGAACCTGGCAAGACAGCTGGCAGAGACTGAGGCAGACCGTGACCGAACCAACACTCGGATCCAGCAACTCCAGAAATCATTAGCTGAGACAGAGGAAGGTTAGTTCTGAACAATGAGGTTATTATCTGTTGGTGGCAGACAACACGCAATATTTGAGCAAACAGCCACTGGTCTCACATTTAATATTAATAATAATTCTTGCATTTGATATAGCACTTTTCACACCTTCTAGATAACAACAACAACAACATTACATTCATAGAGCGCCTTTCACATTGGGAGGCGTGTAATTTTGTTGTTGTTGTTGTCTTAAAGTACTTCACAGAATATACTGTAAAGTGAATTGACCGTAGATATGTGGGCAAAACGCGACAGCCAATTGTGCACAGTAGTATCCCACAAACAGTTGTGGATTGAAATGACCAATGTATCACTACTTCAACAGGATTTTTTTTGTGTATGGGTTCTCAGTGTCATTTCCTTCACATTTGTCACAATTTGAGATGCTGCGCAAAGGAAACAAAGTTATTGCCAACATGGCTTGCCCACTGTAACTGCACTTCTTTGCTGTGGTGGATTCAGTCTATTAGCATTTAGGCTGTTATTCCCTTATCAGTAAATTTAATGACTTGTGACTTTATCCATTGTCTTCCCTGATTACTGTGAGTTTGTCATGGGGTTTTCATGGATTTTATGAGATTCTTCTGCCGAAATGACAACCCCTTACTGACTAAGATGTGGGCCCGCATCTGCAACGAAGCATCTGTGAACTGGTCAGAGTTCAGAGGCTCCCTTCAGTCTGACCCCTTGAGGTGCAATTTGCGTTGAGTCAGACGATGAGTAAATGGATTGAAGTGGAATGTTAGCAGACCCTTGTTCTTGAGGTGGCGCAGGAATTGTTGAAACGAACAAGGATTTGTAAAGATTCTAATATTACAAAGCTTCTCCAAAAATTCCTAGAGCCATATTGAGCTATCGGAATCTATGGAGAATTTGTGTGCAGCTGTCAAATTCAAACTAATGGTAGGAGTGGGCGTCCAATCTCACATGTGACAGCTCTGCAACTTTCATCTGGTCTAATTACCCTGCAGTCTAGTTGGCTCCTTGAGAATTCAGTCACAGCCTCTTAATATATAACACAGTGGTTCTAAAGGGGACTATTCATTGGAATACCCATGTCACCCTTTACATTTTAAAGAATGTAAGGAGCTCCTGGTTAGAGCACTTGTCTTGCAAGCTGGGGAGACCAAGTTGGGGAGACCTGTAATCCAGGCAGGTCAGGGCGAAACCTTGGGCAAGTTTCCTTACTCCACATGCCTAATAATAATCCGTCCAAAAAATAAACAACAATAAAATTGGTCATTTCAATCCACGACTGTTTGTGGGACACTGTTGTGTGCAATTGGCTGCCGCGATTCGCCCACAAATATACAGTCAATTCACTTTACAGTATATTCTGTGAAGCGCTTTGGGACGTCGATAAGATGTGAAAAGCGCTATATCAAATGTAAAGATTATTATATCTGTACGCTGCTGTCTCACAATCCCTCCCTAAAAGGGATGGTGTACATCTGTACATTTGCCAGTGTCTGATCTGTCTGTGAAAGGTTGGAGGGTGGTGGTGGAAATCATCTGCAGACTGATTGGCATTGCTTAATCATGCGTTCAGCAAACTATCTGTACACTGACTTGAATTTATTTACTCTCTTGGGGTGGATATTGATACCAATGTAAATCAGCTCTGTGTGCTTGAGGGATGGAAGCTCATGTAGACTATAAACACCATCAATCACTGGGTGGACTTTTTGGACGCTGTTGTGTTCTGTGTAATTGTATGAAATCTGATGATCATAAAAACCTTTAGTTGTTCTGTTTAAAAAGGTAAGCGTGGGGTGGATGGACGGCTTAATAATGCCCAAACTGCACTCATGCTGCAAGAGGAAACGATTAGACGAGGAGAGAGAGACCGAAAGGCACTGGTTGAACAGATGACTGGATTGGAACGCAACTTACAAACATCAGAAAGCGAAAAGAGAGGCCATCAGGTAACTTGGTATTTTTGTGTGACTTACTGTGCACTTTTAGCACTGTGTGGTTAAGCAGTTTAGAACAGTTCCTGTAATACTAGAGGTCAGACCCCAAAAACTAGAACACAACTCTTCTGATGTTGTCTAAAACATCACATACACTGGTCAAACAGACCAAAACTCGTGTTCAATTTTGGGCATCAATTCAGAAATAAGCCTGAAATATAAGGGACCTGGGAGAAAAATTAGAGAAATTTAAGCTATACAATCTGGAAACTGGGGGAATGTTTGTCTGTTACAGGAAAAGATGAATAAGATGAAGGCAAATGAAGCTAAGCTGGAGGCAGACAAGAGGAAGCTAAAGGAAGTCCTTGAAGTATCTGAGACCCGAGTGACCAAGCTCGAGCTGCTACGCCGTTCGCTGGAAGGGGAGCTGCAGCGGATGCAGTTGACTGTGAACGACCGCGAGTCTGAGATCTGTATCCTGCAGGACCGAACTGAGACACTCCAGCGGCAAGTGGCTGATACTGAGACAAAGGCTTCCTCCCTCCAGCTGACTCTTGACCGTCTGTCTACAGCCCTGGCCAAGACAGAGGAAGGTGAGAGCCAGCTGAAGGACAAGGTGCAGATTCTGTCACTGTCCCTCTCAGACGTAACCTCCAATGCCTCGATGCTCCAGGAACAGATTTCACCATTGCAGAAAGCCTTAAAGTCCAGTGAGCAAGACCGAAGAATGCTACAGGTAAAGCATTGAACAGTTAGTATTGCTACAACTCTAACCAAGTAACACATTTCAGGATACCAACCTATTCCGTTGTTGATTATCGAAATGATTATAAAACACACTGATTATTGAGCTCTGTACAGTCTTGGTTTCAGCAGTTGACTGGTAATAATAATAATATAGCACTTTTCACATCTTCTAGATATCTCAAAGTGCTTCACAGAATCTACAGTAAAGTGAATTGACTATATTTGTGGGTGAAATGCGGCAGCCAATTGCGCAAATGAAAGCACCTGATCTCGATTCCCAGGCAGGGTGAAATGTTGGGCAACTTTCTTTATTCCACATGCCTCTGTTTACCTAGCAGTAAGTAGGAACCTGGTTGGTAGTTGATTGGCGGATCGCTTGTCTGTGGGTAATAATTGAAACTTCAATTTAAAAATATATAATAATAATTTGATCACTCAATCCACGACTGTTTGCAGGACCCTGCTGTGCGCATTTGGCTGCTGCGTTTTGCTCACAAAACACACAGCCAATTCACTTCAAAGTATATTCTGTGCAGCGCTTTGAGAATGTCTCAAAGACATGATAAGGTGCTATATCCAATGCAAGGATTATTATAGAATTACCTTTCCATAACCATGTTTTTATTGCAAGATTTGGCAACCATAGTTACTCATTTATTTTGTGCAAAAAGAGCAATGCTCAAAATCAGTCCTGGGAGGTGGAGGGTAAGGAGAGTGAGTGAGGGAGTTCAACAATAACAATACTGAAAGGCCCCTGATGTGTGGACAGACAGCAGCAGCAGTCTTCATCTCGCTGTGTGTGGTGTCTTTGACATGGTACAAAGCGGAGGCTGACTCCTCTATGGTGCTGTTATCTATGCTGAGACAGGGAGAGAGCTTTTGTATGTTTGTTTTGGCAGAGTTCCAATGTACCCAAAGCACTAATAATCCTAACGGAATGTTTGCTTAATAGAGAGCTGCCTCAGAGGTGTTTGTGGGCCAGTGGAGGACTCTGCCTTCAGCAGTTGGCATCTTTCACTCGAGGCTTTCTTTAACTCCTTCGTTGCTGAATCTTGTGAAGAAGTCAGTTGTCTTTCTCTCACCCCCACCACTCCCACAGCTTGTATTAAACAGGAAACTTTCTGCTATATAGACTCCACAAGAGTATGATTGACTCAGAATTTGGGAATTTGATGGCACCTAGCAGTCCAACTGACACTTGTTTTCATATCCATTTTTATGTATTTTGAGTGCAGCACATCTTATTGTACAATGTTTATAGCAAAGGAGGCTATTCACTCTTTTTATCTAGGCTGATGCTAGCTCTCCCATTGGAGATTCCTACTGTAATTATGTCCTCTATTTATCTAATGTCCCACCCAACAGTCCTCCATATGAATTGGTCTTTTATCTCATAGTTATTTGTGGGATCTTGTTGGCACAAATGATTGCTACATCTGTCTGCTAAAACAGTCACTAAATATGATGTGAACTACTTGTGAAGCACTTTGAGATATTTCAACTGGAGAGATTATAATTAAGTGCGTGTTCTTGCTCTCCCTGTGACCTCCTCCCAACGTGAAAGAAAATGTATTCTATATATACTATAAATGTAATATTGTTGTCGTTGTACAGGAGCACCTGGACTCACTGCGACAGTGTCTCTCAGACACCAAAAAGCAAAATCATTCTTTGGTGGAGCGCGTGCAAGTCTTGCAGAATGATCAGGCAAATCTAGAGCTGCGCCGAATGGAAGCGGAGGGAAAGAACCGACAGCTACAGGAAGTAAGCAATATGAACCAGGTTCTTTATGGATCAGAGATCAGATCATACCTGGTATGAAAAATAGTGGTGCAGTGGAGAATGTGCTTCTGCGATTTGGGGCTGTTGGGTCAAAGTAGCAAACTTTATTCCACATTACACAGAGTTACACCTGACACTTAATGCCTAAAGGGGGTCGGTGTTCCATTTCCCAGTGCAAGTGAGCTCACCCTGATATGCGTAAAATTTACTATAAAATAAAAACTGTTTTAAAAGAAATGGAAAGATTTAAAGGAAAGCGTGTGTGTGAACGCTATAGGACTTGGATTTCAGTGAAAGTGAGTCTGTGGTAAATGTGCTTGCGATTTTGAGTATTCTCAAGTCTACTTTTATCACTCCTTGGAGCTGAAATCCTGTCACTGTTATTCTAAAACTGTTTGTTCCATCCTTGCCGTCAGTTTATAAAATGCACTGGAGACTACTTTTTGGAATGAACACAAATTGGAATCTGGCAGAGATAAATGGCAGTTTTCTGGTATGAGCAGAGCCAAACCTTCTTGGAAATGCAGCCTGGGTGGATATCATAGTTACATTTTTGATTGAATTTCTCCAAGAGAGCTCCAATTGAGTCTCCCTCAATGTTTTTTTTATGCATGAATTAGGATTAATATTTTAATAAAAACTCAGGAAATATAGATTGCAATGTTTTTTTCAGTTTTGAGTAAACTTTCCCAGAATAGTGTCACACAGTGCAGTCTGTTCTAAGTCATTCTGTTTAGCTTGATTTATTTCCTACCCCGCGTCCCCCACACAGACACACACACAGACACACACACAGACACAGACACACAGACACACACACACACACAGACACACACACACATGCATGCACACACAATCACACTTTTTGTTATTACTGTATCTGCTGGGTGTTGGGGCAGAAAAGTGCTGTGACAAGGACAGTACCTAATAGCTCCCAATGGGAGCAGGAAAGCCAAGGAGAGGTGGCCTGGGATACTACTCATCAAGTCAGAGATTTCTAAATTAAGAACATAAGAACATGAGAATTAGGAGCAGGAGTAGGCCATTCGGCCCTTCGAGCCTGCTCCGCCATTCAACAAGATCATGGCTGATCTTCTCACCTAACTTTGATTACCTGCCCTATCCCCATATCCCCTAATCCCTCTATTTTCCAAAAATCTATCAGTCTCAGCCTTGAAAATGTTCAAGGACTGAGCATCTACAGCCTTCTGGGGTAGTGAATTCCATAAATTCACTACCCTCAGAGTGAAGAAATGTTTCCTCAACTCTGTTCTAAAAGGCTGACCCTTAATTTTAAGACTGTGGATACTGGTAATAGATTCTCCTACCAGGGGAAACAGTCCCTCCATGCCTACTTTATCCAGCCCTTTAAGAATCTTATATGTTTCAATAAGATCCCTCCCTAATTCTTCTGTACTCTAGAGAATACAGCCCTAGTTTATTCAACCTATCCTCATAGGTCAGTCCCCTCATCCCAGGAACTAACCTAGTGAATCTACACTGCACCCCCTCTAAGGCAAGTATGTCCTTTTTTAAATAAGGAGACCAAAACTGCACACAATACTCTAGGTGCGGTCTCACCAGGGCCCTATACAGTTGCAGCAAGACTTCCCTACTCTTATACTCTAAACCTTTTGAAATGAACGCTTGCATGCCGTTCACCTTCTTAGTTGCTTGCTGCACCTGCAAACTAACTTTTTGGGACTGGTGTACAAGGACACCCAAATCCCTTTGAACACTAACACTATCTAACCTCTCACCCTCTAGACAATAATCTATTATTTTATTCTTGCTACCTAGGTGAATAATTTCACACTTGCTAACATTGAATTCCATCTGCCACCTACTTGCCCACTCCCCTAACCTATCTATACCTTGTTGCAATCTTTTTGCATCATCCTCAGAGCTCACTCTACTACCTAGATTAGTGTCATCCGCAAATTTAGACATGTTACATTAACAGTTCTCATCTAGATGATTGATGTAAATAGCTGAGGCCCAAGCACTGATCCTTGTGGCACTCCACTAGTTACATCCAGCCAATTCGAGAATGATCCGTTTATCGCTACTCTCTGCTTTCTACCCGATAGCCACTCTTCTATCCATGTTAATATTTTTCCATTAATCCCGTGGGCCTTAATCTTGAGTAACAGCCTTTTGTGTGGCACCTTGTCAAATGCCTTCCTAAAATCCAAATATACCACATCTACTTGTTCCCCCTTATCCAACCTGCTGGATACATCCTCAAAAAATTCAAAAAGATTAGTCAAGCATGACTTCCCTTTTGTAAAGCCATGTTGACTCTGCCTAATCTTTTTATGGTCTTCAAGGTATCCCATAACTACGTCTTTTATTAAGGACTCAAGAATTTTCCCTACAACAATTTTCCCTACAATTGATGCAAACAAAATTAGCATTTAATCCTATCCATATAAAATAGAGGTTTTTTATATGTTAACTAAACTAGATAGATTCCCACATACAACAATAACAAATTTACACGTGTAAAGTGGCTTTCACATCAGGAGGATGTCCCAAGGCACATTCAATGTTTGAGACCGGGGAGGGTGGAGCGAAAGGGGCATTTGGGGTGACTGATGGGACCATTGAAGAGGAGAGTCTTGAGGTGGGACTTGAAGGAGGTTAGGGAAGGGACAAGGCGGAGCGATTGTGGGATGGAGTTGCATGGGTTGGGGGCAGAGTGGCTGAAGGCTCGCCCTCCAATGGTGGTGCGGGTGGGTCAGGGGACATGGAGCAGATTAGAGCCTGCTTAACGGCAGGGCCGGGTAGATTGGTAGGGGGTTAGGAGGTCCCAGAGGTAGGGTGGGGCGAGGCAATGGATGGCTTTGAATGTGAGAACCAGGATCTTGAATTGAATCCTCTGGATGATGGGTTGCTAATGGAGTCGGACGAGGATGGAGGAGATGGAGTTGCAATGCTTGGAGCGGTAGAAGACGTGGGCCGCAGAGTTATGGATTATCTGCAGCCTTTGGAGGGAGGAGTTGGGAAGGCTGACAAACAGGCATATCATAGAATCATAGAATTTTACAGCACAAAAGGAAGCCATTCGGCCCATCTAGTTTGTGCCGGCTCTTTGAAAAGAGTACCTCAAACCCACTACCCAGCTCTCTCCCCATAACCTAACAGACCTGTTCTCCCTAAATAAAGATCTAATTCTCCTTCAAAAGCTGTTATTGAGTCGGCCTCCACCCCTTTTCAGGCAATTGGAGGGAAGTGAGCAGTGGTGTGCCACAGGGATCGGTTTTGGGACCATTGCTGTTTGTAATCTACATCAATGATCTGGACTTGGGTGTACGGAGTACAGTTTCCAAGTTTGCAGATGACACTAAGTTAGGGAGAATAGTAAACAGTGAGGAGGATAGTAGCCATCTGCAAGAGGATATAGACAAATTGGTAAAGTGGGCAGACACATGGCAGATGAAGTTTAATGCAGAGAAGTGTGAGGTGATGCATTTTGGGAGAAGAAATGAAGGGAGGCAATATAGGCTAGATAGTACAATTTTAAATGGTGTGAAGGAACAGAGAGACCTGGGGATTTGTGTTAGTGACTCGTTGAAGGTGGCAGGACAGGTAGACAAGGCTGTTAAGAAGGCATATGGGATACTAGGCTTTATAAATAGGGGTATAGAGTACAAAAGTCAGGAAGTGCTGACTAACCTCTATAGGACTTTGGTGAGGCCTCAGCTGGAATACTGTGTTCAATTCTGGTCACCACACTACAGAAAGGATGTGAAGGCATTGGAAAGGGTACAACGAAGATTTACTAGGATGGTGCCAGGATTGAGGGACTTCAGCTATGAGGAGAGGCTAGATAGGCTAGGGTTATTCTCTCTGGAGCAGAGAAGATTGAGGGGAGACCTAATAGAGGTTTATAAGATCATGAGGGGTTTCGACAGGGCAAATAGAGAAAAACTATTTCCACTCGTGGGTGAATCTGTGACTCGTGGTCACAGATTTAAAATAGTTTCAAGGCGCAGTAGAGGGGAGCTGAGGAGAAATTTTTTCACTCAGCGAGTTGTTCGAATCTGGAATGCATTGCCTGAAAAGGTGGTGGAGGCTGATTCGATAACAACTTTTAAAAGGGAATTAGATCTTTATTTAGGAAGAACGGGTCTATTAGGCTATGGGGAGCGGGCAGGGCAATGGGATTGAATCGCTCTTTTCAAAGAGCCGGCACAGACTAGATGGGCCGAATGGCCTCCTTTTGTGCCGTAAAATTCTATGATTCTATGATTCTATGATTCTATGAATGCATTCCAGATTCGAAAAACCCGCTGAGTGAAAAATTTCTCCTCAGTTCCCCTCTGCTTCGTTTTGAAACTATTTAAAATCTGTGACCACGAGGTCTCCTCTCAACATTCTCTGCTCTAAAGAGAATAAACCTAGCCTATCTAGCCTTTCCTCATAACTGAAGTCCCTCAATCCTGGTACCATTCTAGTAAACCTTCTTTGCACCCTTTCCAATGCCTTACCATCCTTTCTACAGTGTGGTGACCAGAATTGTACACAGTACTCCAGCTGAGGACTAACCAAAGTTTTATAGAGGTTAGTCCAGCACTTCCTGACTTTTGTACCCCTCCCTACTTATAAAGCCTAGTATCCCACATGCCTTCTTAATGGCTTTGTCTACCTGTCCTGCCACCTTCAAAGAGTCACTAACACAAATCCCCAGGTCTCTCTGTTCCCTCACACACCTTTTAAAATTGTATTATCTAGCCTATATTGCCTCCCCTCATTTCTTCTCCCAAAATGTATCACCTCACACTTCTCTGCATTAAACTTCATCTACCATAGTCGAGCCTGGATGTGATAAAGGTGATGTGGTGTGAAACATAGAGATCTATGGGTGTCCACAACCAATTCAATCTTGTCAATCTCGGTGTCTGATTTTTGTGAGGGGATTCATTGAAGGCAGAATAAAATGGATGAAACCCACTTATCAGAAAAACAGAGAGAGCCCATCAGATTACAGCAGTGTCTCTTCGGATAACCCTAGAGACCATGAACAATATCAGTGAGATCCTGTCCCTTAAATCCATCACCATAGCAATTGGAAGGAGGAAAAATATGAGAGGTTGCCATAAAACATGGAATGGGAAAAACCATCAGGTCCATTCCTTCCACAAAATGCAATCTGTTGCAGACTCTAGTGAACAAATCCATGGATTGTTCTGCATGGATACTCTTTGAACTCCCCGGAAATCCATCCCGTTGCTTCACCCTTCCCTCATCTCCTTCAAGATACATTTCAAGCTCTGCCTCTTTCATCACGCCTTTGGTCATCTTCCTACTTCCACACCTCCCGAATCCAAACCCCAGCTCTGGTGCAAAACATCTACCATACAGCCCCTTGGAACGTCATCCCGATATGAAGAATACTAAATAAATGCAATTCGTTTTTTTTCCAATCAAGATGGAACTACAGAATATTAACTCAGTCCCAAATTTAGTACTTATTTCTGCATACTTTCATCCACAAACAACATTCCCTGATTCAGTTCCTGACTTTTTGTGGGATGTTGCTGTGCATAAGTTGAATGCCAAGTTCTCCCACAAAACTCAGTCACAAAACTCAGTTTACATCATGTCCTTTGGGACATGCTCTCAACATAAAAGGTGTTAAATCAAACAAGGTTTATATTGTAATACCATAATATTATTATTTTGCAGACCAAACTATACAAAAAAGATAATTTTCGATAGAGAATCTTATCCTGTATCTATCTCCTGATCCTGACTTCCATCAGATACTTATCCTTTTATGGAGTTGACTGGCACCATTCCTTTGTTGGAGAGTCTATTTCATACACAGTGTCAACCTTTCTTCAGTCCTGTTAGCACCTGGAATAGGTCCAATTGGCCTCTTAACATCCTTTCTCTATCCTCAGTCTGGCTTGAAGCTGAATGCAACTGAAATAGTTGAAAGGTAAATGACAAAACATTCACCCTCAACTTGTGCCACCACTAACTCATTCTCCCCCCCAACCCCCACTGCATTCCTCTAATGTTGCTTTTCATGACTCTCAAATATCCAGCTGTTACACCAAAGACAAGAGAGTGAGACAGAGGCCATGAAACACAGTGAGAAGCTTCAACAAGAAAAGCACATTTTCCAGGAGCGAGTGACTTGTTTACAAAGAGCTATCGCTCAGCTGGAGAATGAAAAACGTGAGTTTGAGTGCTCGAGAAGCCGTCTTGAAAAGGACAAATCTGCTCTAAAGAAAACATTAGATAAGGTAAGGGGGCGTTCAGTTATGTTAAGCTAAGTTATGTTATGTTGATCTCTCTTTGAACCTTAACATGCGGACAGAGGTTAACACTGGAATACGAGTGGTTGTAACCATTATGGCTGTAATGGTTTGAATTTGACTATTTTGTCTGTGACATAGTCACTGTCCATTGTATGGACCTCAAACAATTGGAAAATTGAAGCGTTCCTTTACCCGTATTAAATTTGATAATGATCAATTATATTATTACAGAGGATGAGTAGAATGTGCCAATTTTTCCCTCAAATATCCAAATGAAATAATAAAAATAATAATAATCCTTGCATTTGATATAGTGCTTTTCACATCTTCTAGACATCTCAAAGAGCTTCACAGAATATACTGTGAAATGAATTGACTGTATATTTATAAAGCAGAAATTGAGAGTGAAACCATAATAAAATAACATTGGGGCAATGCAGAGAGCTGTGCAAGATAAAGCTGGATCTTCTATCTTTTGGGAAGAGCATGCTTGGGCGTTTAAGAGGAGTAGAAGTCAATTTATAAACTTTCACAGAGTAATCTGGAAGGCAGTTCTGAACTTTACCTGCATTATGTTCTTTTATGTTTTCTAGGAATGATGAAACTGTATAAATCACATGTGAATGTCAAGGTTGTGGCATTTACTTCTCCATTGTTATATTTATAAGACATTGCACATCTATTATTGGTGGCTTCATTGACACATCTAATTTGTATTGAATTCCAAATGACTAAATCGTTCTCCTTCATTCCCATTGCACAGAATTCGAACAAAAAGAACCCTTTCCCATTTAGTCCCATTGTACAGAATCCTAATCGAAGTGTGAAAAGTTCTCTAACTATCTTGCTTTTCATTTCCAGTTTACACAATTGCAATTTGCTCGGAGATGGAACATTTCTACAAACTTAATTCTTGTTGTGTGAATTAGCTTTTCGTGAAGTGTTTTGTGTTTTTGTTGGGGTGTAACAAACTGAATGGATAATGACCAGGACTGTGGTATAGAGGTTTGCCAATTGGCAGTGATCTGACTCCAGTTTATGGGAATCCTGACGCAAGCGGAGACTTCTTGGCAATCAAATTCTGTTTGTTAGAATTCCGCTGTACAGCTAGGAGGCCTGAATCAGCAAAAGCGTATCACAAACATTCACTTTTCCTATTGTTGAGAAGCAGCTGAATGGTGTGTGGGCTGACCAGTACATTGATATATTTTTGAAGTCAAGTGATGGCACTGGTGTCGGCTCTGCCTTGGGGGCCACCCTGCTTTGTTTAAAGAATTAGGTTAACTCACAGGACCTTTCAGAAAAAGAAATGAACTTTTACTACAGATTCCAATTAATTTTAACATGCTTTTCCTCTATTTTTGACAGGAATTGAGCCTTGCACTGCAAGGGAACTGAATCAGCATTGGTAGATGTAAAATCACCATGCAGAGTAACTGAACTGTTGCATCATTTTTTAAACTGAACGTTTCAATAAAGCTCCCTTATATTTTTGGGTTAATCAAGTTTTCCCCAAGTCAGTCTCTGTAATGTGTCATAATCACCCTCTAGTTCATTTTTTTCCTGCAGAACCAAACCATCGGCATATCAGGACAGCCCATCACTGAAGTTAGTCATTTGCAATAGAAACCCTCAGGCTGCCGAAACCTTAGTCCAGGCATTCATCACATCAAGGCTCAACTATGGAAACTCCTTCCTTGTCAGCCTTCCTGGTTCTTCCCTTCACAAGCTGCAGATGGCCAGAGTGGCCATCATCTCCAACGCCTCCCTTGGTCTCTCCCCTACTCCTCTGGCTGTTCCCCTCCTTCGAGCACCTCATGCTCCACCATCCTTCTCTTTCCTTAAAAATCCTTCTTCTTTATCGTCCTCCTAAACCCCCTGGCTCTTTCATCTCCAATATCTCCATTCTCCTCTCCTCCCTGTCCCTCAGCTCTGAATGCCTGCTCATCATGGGCGACTTCAACCTCCACCTAAACTCCCCCTGCACCACCTCTTCCGATTTCACTGCCCTCCTCTCCTCCCTAAACCTCACCCTCCACATTGACTCTCCAACCCACAACCGTGGACATGCCCTCAACCTCATTATCACCCATGGCCTTGACATTTCCGACCTCAGCATCTTGGACAAGGCCATCTCGGACAAGGCCATCTCGGACCACCTTCTTGTCTCCTCTTCCATCCCTCTCCCCTCCACCAAGCCCTCAACCATACTTTTCCGCCCATGGAAAAGTCTCCCCACTGAGATCCTCACAGATGCCCTCACATCCTCTGACCTCCTACCCCTCTGGTCTTCCACCCACAGCGATCCTGAAGCAGCTGTCCAGCTGCTCCATGATCATCTCTCCTCCACCTTCAACTCTCTCATCCCCCTGAAATCCAGGTCTATTTCCAACCCCATCCGCTCCCCCTGGTACAACTCTCATCTCCGCACCCTCAAATGCCAAACCCGGCTGCTCGAACGCAGGTGGCAGAAACCCAGCCTCACGGTTCATCACCAACTGTGGCTCGAGCATTTCCACAGCTACCGCTGTTCCTTGTGTCAAGCAAAAACGGCTTACTATTCCAACATCATCCTGGAGTTGAATAACAACACTAAAGTCCTATTTTCCACCACCCACCACCTCCTCTGCGCACCCCCTCAAGCCTCCTCAATATTCACTTCAAATGCGAAGTGCGAGTAGGTCATGGACTTGTTTTCTTCCAAGATCCACAATATCCGCCAGGCAGCATCATCTTCCAGCCTCTCGTCACCCACTACCTCCCCCACCCCATCCCCCTCACTCTCCCCCTCATCAACTCCTACCTCAACCCCCTTCCTACACTCCTTCTCCCCCATCTCTGCTTCCTCCCTCTCACGCACTCTCACCTCTATGAGGCCAACAACCCGCTGCCACGATCCTATTGCCACTAACCTACTACTCACCTAGCTCCCACTCCTCTGCCCACTGCTGGCTGATATCATCAACCAGTCCCTCTTCTCCGGATCAGTCCCTGCCCCCCTCAAAACTGCTGTCATCACCCCACTCCTTAAAAAACCTTCCCAAGATCCCTCAACCCCAGCCACTACCGCCCTATCTCTAATTTGCCCTTCCTCTCAAAAGCACTGGAATGCGTTGTTGCAAACCAACTCCGCGCCCACCTCTCCCACTCCCTCTTGAAACACCTCCAGTCCGGTTTCCGCTCTGCCCACAGTACAGAGATTGCGCTTGTGAAAGTCACAAACGACGTCCTCTCTATCTGTGACCAGGGCTCCCTCTGCCTCCTTATCCTCCTGGACCTGTCATCTGCATTCGACACTGTCAACCACACCGTCCTCCTCCACGCCTGTCCTCCGTCATCCACCTCAGTGGAACCGCACTCACCTGGTTCGAGTTCAACCTCACAAACCACCAGCAGTACATCTCCACAAATGTTTTTTTCTCCCGCTCTTATCCAGTTACCTGTGGGGTACCCCAGGGATCCATCCTTGGCCTCTTCCTCAGCTACACGCTCCCTCTTGGGGATGTTATCCGCAGACATGCGGCACACTTCCACATGTACGCGGATGACACTTCACTTTGTGACCCCCAGTCCCTGATGTTTTGTCAGCCTGTCAGACATAAGGGGCTGGATGAACGCAAATTTCTTACAACTGAATGTTGACAAGATGGAGGCCATATTGCTTGGCTCTCGTCAACGTCTCCATTCGCATGGCTCTCACCTCCTTCGCCTTCCCGGCCTGCCCCTAAAACTCTTCGAATCTGTCCACAACCTTGGCATCAGGTTCGACCCCCAACTGTCCTTCCTTGCCCACATCCGGTCCGTTACCAGCACCACCTTCTACCACCTCCTCCGACGGATCGCCCATCTCCGGTAATATCTCACCTCAAAAGCCACCAAAACCCTGGTCCATGCCTTTGCCACCTCTCGGCTGGACTATTGCAACGCCCTCCTCGCCGGTATCCCCTCCACCACAATCTACAGAATCCAGCTAATCTAAAACTCTACCGCCCGCATACTCACCCGCTCTAAGCTTCGCTCCCCCATCACCCCAGTCCTTGCCAGACTTCACTGGCTCCCTGTGCCAGAGAGGATCGACTTCAAGATTCTCACTCTTGTTTTCAAATCCCTCCACTCCTCTGCACCCCCCTATCTGTCTGATCTCCTCTCCCCCCCAACCCAGCATCCGCTGCCTTCGCTCCACCGGGTCTGGCCTCCTCCATGTCCCCCGAATCCTCCACTCCACCCTCAGTTGCCGTGCCTTCAGCTACTATGCCCCGAGGCTCTGGAACTCCCTTCCTCACTCCCTTCGCCTCGCCCCCTCTCTTCCCAGTTTCAGGTCACAACTGAAGACCTTTCTCTTCGACCGAGCTTTTGATCACCTTTCTACCCCTGCCCCTGGCTCAGTCCCGGGATCTGTTACTGTGAAGCACTCTGAGACACCGCCCGGCACGGAGGGTGCTATATAATTCGAAGTTGTTGTTGTTGTTATCCAGAACTCTGCAGCTTGTGTCCTCACCCACACCAAGCTCGTGATCACATCACTCCCACCCTCACCCGGGTCCATTGGCTTCCTAGCCACCAGAGGATCGAATTCATGATCCTCGTCCTCACCTTCAAGGCCATTCACTGGCTTGCCCCCCCCCACCTCTCCAACCTGCTGTCCCCCTGTGAACTTCCCCGCCCCCTCCGTTCAGCGAGCTCCAGCCTGCTCCATGTCCCCCGCCTGACCTGCCCTACTATCGATGGATGGGCTTTCAGCCTCTCTGCCCCCACGCTCTGGAACTCCATCCCTCAGTCCCTTCACCTCGCTCCCTCACCTCCTTCAAGGCCAGTCTCAAGACTCTCCTCATCGACCGTGCCTTCTGCTGCCCTCCCAACTCTCTCCCTCCCTTCCTAACCCTCTCCCGACCCTCCACCCTACCCTGCCCCTCTCCTTTGCTCGGGTCCCGACCTGAGTGTTCAGCGCCTTGGGACATCCTACTGACATGAAAGGCGCTCTATAAATGTAATTTTGTTGTTGTTGTTCAAACACGAGTAAAGTATTGAAAAAAAGCAACAAAAACAGACTGGAAACTCCTCAAAGGATCTAAATGTTAATCATAGTGCTTTGCAGCAGTTTGCCCTTTTGAAAAGGATTACTGATGGTGAGACATCATGGTTAAACAGACTGCTTCTATTGTAAGAACATGAAATATGGAACAGGGGAAGTCATTCGGACGATCGAGCCCAGTCTTTACAATTTACTGTGTATATTTGGCACTGATGTGGATTCGACCCAACTTATTAAATCTCCTGAGAGAGGTGATTAACAACAGTTTAAAATATTTAAACGATTAAACTCTGTAAATTGTCTCGACCCAATAGGCATTCAAGCGAAAAGCTCCAGGATATCGGTCTAATGTTACATCTACATTATTCAATCTGATTCCTTGCCTTCCCAGGTGACATTTCCATGGTCACAGGAGAGCAGGTGTTTTATAGATTATTTGATTATATAAGTCTATACTTATCTTTACACCTGTCCTTAACTAGTTATTCCAACTTCTTGGTAAAGGAATTGATCGTTATCATGTTAAATGTTTTTGTTGAGAGACTGGTCCACTTATCTGCAAAAGAAAAAATATCATTCCAACCTCTGTCTGTGGCCGTTTACGTTAAATAATCTGCACAATAAAGAAAAGAAATAATTTATAAAAACCCAAGTCCTTACAAGATTTAAACCTTGTTGCTAGGCAAGCTGTTCCAACATCTATGTATACAACAAAAAACTCATCTTTACATCTATCCTCCAACCTCACACTTTGTCTCATTAAATTTTGTATATACTGTATTGGTAGTATATACAAATACAAATTCACTCCTTGAACCCCTCCAATCTGGTTCCACCCTGCTCACAGCACGGAAACTGCCCTGGTCAAGGTTACAAACGACATCCTTACCGCCTGTGACCAGGGCTCCCTCTGCCTCCTCATCCTCCTTGACTTGTCTGCTGTGTTCAACACAGTCGATCACACTATCCTCCTCCAACGCCTTTCTTCCCACCTCAACCTTCAAGGCACAGGCCTTGACTGGTTCCACTCCTACCTGACCCACTGCCTACATTTCGTATCCTCCAACAGTTTTTCCTCAAACCCCCGTACAGTCTTTCATGGCGTCCCCGAGGGCTCTGTCCTTGGCCCCCTCCTTTTCACCTTCTACACGCTCCCTCTGGGCAAAGTCATCCGCAAACATGGGGTAAACTTCCACATATATGCGGACGACACCCAGCTGTACCTCTCCGCCTCATCCCTCAACCCCCAGACCATCGATGTTCTGACAGCATGTTTGTCCGACATCAAGTCCTGGACGAGGGACAATATCCTCCAATTGAATGTGAGCAAGACCGAGGTCCTCCTGATTGGCTCAAGCCAGCGCCTCCGCACATCGGGCGCTGCCAGCATCAACATCCAAGGCTGCACTCTCCACCTCACAAAGCCAATCAGGAACCTCGGCATCACGTTCGACCATAAACTCTCCTTCTTCCCCCACATCCGCGCCTTGACCGGCACCGCCTATTTCCACCTGTGCAACATTGCCAGGCTCCGCAACTATCTTACCCCCTGCGCTGCCGAAACACTCGTGCACGCATACATCACCTCACGGCTGGACTATGGGAATTCTCTCCTTGTCGGCCTCCCCAGCTCCTCCATTCACAGGCTGCAGATGATCCAAAACTCTGCAGCCCGTGTACTATCCCGCACCCGCCTCCGCGACCACATAACCCCCACCCTTGCCCGTCTCCACTAGCTCCCCATCCTCCAGAGGATCGAGTTCAAGATCCTCGTCCTCACCTTCAAGGCCTTACAAGGCCTTGCCCCACCCTATCTTTCCGACCTACTCTCCCCCTACAAACCCACCTGGTCCCTCCATTCAGCAGGACTTGGCTTGCTCGAACCGCCCCACCATCGGAGGCCGGACCTTCAGTTTCTCCGCTCTTTGGAACTCCATCCCCCAATCCCTCCACCTTGTTTCCTCCCTTTCCTCTTTCAAGGCCGGTTTGAAGACTTTCCTTTTTGACCGTGCCTTCTGTTCCCCCCCCTAATTCTTCGACCTCCCTTACATTTTTTATCCCCTCCCGTACACTCCCCTCCCAGCTCGGGTCACACGCCTCCTGTGCAGCGCCTTGGGATGTCCTCCCAACGTGAAAGGTGCTCTATAAGTGTAAGTTGTTGTTATTGCACTTTTTTTGTTATTTTCTTTTCTTTCTTTCTCTCTTTCTCTTTCTTTCTCTGTCTAATGCTATTGGTCATTACCTGGGGACATTCTCCTGATGTGAAAGACACTGTACAAATTGTATTGTGCTGCAGGGTAAGTGCAAATTTTGCCTTTTCATGGGAAGCAGTGAAGTAATAGATAACAGGGCAGCCCACACTGTGTGGTCCTACTGTAAAGATTTTTTCTACTTCTCATATATCACAAGTCGTTCATCAAATTGATGGCACAGGCACAAAGCCTTCTTGTATGCTGAAATTTCTATGATTGATATAGGAATACTGGAATATTGAAGATATTTATTTGGGTGCTCAAACAAGGATTGTGCTTAATGTCCTGTGACATTCCCACTTGTCAGGAGAGCATCAGCACTGGAAAACAAATATTTGGTGGAACAGAAAGAAAATGCATTTTAAACCCACTTCTGCACCAAATGACCTCTACATAACCCTGGAATTAATGTGTTTTTTTAGCACTGTATAGAAACATAAATTTAAAAGTTCGAGTGAGCAAACAGGAATTAATAAGAATTTCTGCCTCCTCTCTCAGCTTGGGTGGAATCACTCCTGCCTCTGGATTGGAAAGTTGGGGATCCAAATCCTCCACATTGAGTGTGACACAAGATGTTATATGAATGTAAATTCCATCTTTAACATTGCATTGCATGAGGAAGAGAAATGGCGTGGGCTCATTCTCAAAAACAGATTGCGGTTAAATGAATTACTAAATGGAAGGGAATTAAAATGGTCTAAAATACACCACTGACCACTTCATGCCCCCACCCTCCCCCCACTCCCCCACCATCCCGTTACAGTTCCAATCCATGTTTATTTTAATAGACCCATAATTTGTATTCAGAGTTTGGAAATACGGAATTGGCAAGAAGCAAAATGCACAATAAGATTATCCAATAAATATTCAATGATATTAATTATTCCTCCACTCCCTTCCCTTCTGTGTTCAGATTCATTAGCTTGCCAAGCACATCAACATTACAGCAAAATCTATAAACTACAAATAGAGCCCAATTTGCAAATGTTTTGCAGCATAGCTTCTCGAATCATTTATTCAGCCGTTCAGCCTGAACAAATTCAACAGAAACACTGAACAAAAGGCATGTTGTACAGTAAACTAACGAGATTAATCAAATATGTTTCTGTCAATCTTAAATCTGGCAGTGGTTTAACATAGACTTAATATTAATATTGAAAGAATTGCACTGAGATCCGATTATACAATTGGAGTGAGCCACATCAACCTGTCCACTCCTTCCATTCAGCAGGCTGGGGCCTGCTCTACTGCCCGGCCTGTTCTACCATCGGTGGTCGAATCTTCAGCCTCTCTGCCCCAACAAAATGCATCTAATTTACAAGAACTGAATATCCACACTTGCAAATAACTTTAACAAGTTAACTTCATTGAATGTGTCTGCAAAATGCCTCTCTGTGTTGGAGTTTACAAATTGTACTGTAGTGAAGCACATGTGGTAAAATGTGGATAGGAAGAAAGGTTATGGCTGATTGCATCTGTTAGGATGAGATGGAGCAGGGAATTAGGAGAGGCAGCCAAGTTTAGTGAGTATTTAAGAAGAGGGAGGTTAAAGATGACAGGACTGCAGATAGAAAATAAATGTTTTATTGAGAGATGGGAAAATGAGAAGGAGGACGAATAATTATTACTGGGTTCAGATTGTTTGAGTTCCCAGATTGATGGAAAAGGAAATGGATTTATATAAATTAAATGAAAGGGGATGGAACAGATAGCAGTGGAATAGAAGTGGCAGGTCTAAAAGGAGAGTGGGATTACTCAGATTACTGCTTCAACTTCATTTGGTTGATTTGTTTCCTTCTTTAAATTTGTCTTTCTTTTGCTGTTCTCTTTACATGTTACATGCTAATTTGAATTGCTTTATAAAAGGTAATGTGTTGATGCCTGGAGGGCTGGCTGAATCTGATGTAGTGATGAGATATATGGAGCTGTGCAATGTGAAAGTCAGTAATACAAGATTAAAAGTAGTTGCACGGAATGTTTTGAGCAACCAAACAATTCATAGTTTCATAACATCTCAGGAGATTAATGCCGGAGGTGGCATTCCTGTAAGAAATGCACCTGGATGAATTTTAGATAAGATGTGGGTAGCACGCATCTCCTTGTGTGACACTAGGAACGAGGTTTGCCAGCTCTGATGCAGAAAAGCATGCCTTTCATAGCGTTGGAATGTGTGAGAGACCTGGAGGCAGATATTTTATACTAATGGGTTTCTTTGATGGAGGTAGGATTATTTAAGTGATCCAAGTTGGCTGAATAAATGGATCTGACCAGTCAAAATAAGATGGTCCCTGTGATTATGGGGGAGGGAATAGGCATCTGGTACTGGTCAGTGCTGAATATGAAGGAGGAACTTGTATTTTTATAGTGTCCAAGGGTCTGAAAAAGTGCTTCACGAGTATTTGCTGAGCTGAGATGTTTTCTGGGAATACTTATTAGATCCAGAGAGACGAGATACCAAACAAGACGTCACTAGCCAAATAGTGAGCATTTTAGGATTCCATTCAAAAGCAAAAACCTACCAATGTTCTGGTGCTTCAACTATAGCCTATTTTCTGTTTCAGATGCTGATGTACCTGATGTGCATTTCCAGAATTTTTTGTTCTTCTTACAATAATTATTATTTTGGATTTCTCCAATGATCGTAAACTTCTGGTTGCAACTTGTAATCAAATTCCTCCCATCCAGACAACTCAGAATTAGCATTGTTTGATTGGAGCCACTGTTAGTTTCAAGGTAGAGCGATTTGGCTTCCATTCAGATTGCCAAACGCAATACGAAATGCAAGGTAATGAACAGTAGGGAGCAACATGGTGGTCATAAATTGCTAGATGTCAATATGTGTAGCTTTCCCCCTTTTAATATTTGTTCAAAGTTGATCTTGTGTGCCAAAATGGCCCATTTAGATAAAGGATGTTCTTTCTGTGTTCACTTGACATCAATGGATCCACTGGACTATTGGAGACACAACTAGATTCTACCATTGCCCTGGAGCATGGAAGAAGGCCAAAAACAAATGCCTCAAAGCTAGTTTGTATCATGAAATATTTTCTATTGCTGGTTTAAAAAACGCTTCTGGAGAGCAGATATCAGAGTTTAAATCAGGTCATGAATATTGGAGGCAAAACTGCTGGACAAGAAATTTATTTTGTTGGTCCCAAAGACTGAACATTGTGCCTAAAATTTCAAACTTGGGAACAGTTTACTCTTTTGCCATAGGCGTAACTTCAGTGAATTGCATGTGACAGACAAACAGACAGTCAGCTCATAAATCCCTATCTCTTTGGCTTTGATCGAGCAAATGCTTTAACAGTGGTTTTCAAATTACATTTAGACTGGCTGGTTAACAAGGACTGACAGAATGTTTGATTGAATTTAATTTTTTTTCATTCTCTACAATTCCTGGTCTGTGATCCATTAGGGCATCAGCTTTCTGTTTGCGCGAGGAGTTAATCAGGAACTACTGAAAGGGATTAAATAATAATAAGCCTGGGCAGGGGAAGTAATTTGTGTCACGCTTGTGTTTGACATCAGCAGTCCAGGCATTAACCTAATTGCTCATTTGGCTGTGTGACAACTGGATTTGAAACTCAGATCTGAAAGCTTCAAATAGGTGATTCCAGCCATTTAAATTAATCACGTGTGGGCGAAATTGGTGGAATTTCACAGTCCTTATCATATTACAGCTGAAGTCTTCTAAACGGATAAGTCGCTTGCCAAAACAATGTCACGTTCGGATCAGAATTTGCAGGCGATGGAGACGATGGAAACAGACTACATGGGAATTTTATGCTTGGAAAAAAAATCTGCTTCGATATGGCAGTCATTGCATCTGGATTTGAATGGCTTGTATGGGTAGCAATATTACCAGCACAAATCGACCACTCTGTCTCCCAGCAATTTTCAAGTTATGGTTCTGTTGATTCTAAAAGGCCATGTCCATGGGAATAAGATAGGGTATTCCTAGTTTCTTCTATGCTGTGTAAAGAAACAAGCAGTGAGCCAACATGATGGGGGAAGGAATGAAAACATGGAATGAGGGCCTCTCTTACTCTAAACACCAATTTTTTTTAAAAAAAGAAGACATTATATTGTAACATTTGGAAAACGTTAACTCCCTATTTCCCTTGGCTGATTTGTTCTCACCTTTCTAGAATACCCATTGAATCATCCTCTTATCACAACAAGCTATTTATTAATTGAGCCCAGCATTCTGGTCTTAACACCCTTTCCTTGGTAACCTGTTCAATCATTAAGCTCCAGGTAAAGAACTATTCATAGTCTATCTAAAAAGTCTTCTTGTTCCGTTGTCTTGATGCATCTAAAAGTATTGTTCTGAGTTTACTTTTTCAATCTCATTTAAAAAATGTTTTTAATAAGGTTTCCTCTGAGATTTCTTTCAAGCCTAAAGAACCCTAGGTCTAATAATTGCTCTAACATTGAGGATCATCCCTGTTGTCCACCACTGTTGTTAACAATAGGTCCTGGACAGCCCCATTGTGTGGTGATAACCAGTCCTATACACAGCACTGCTTTGATATTCCTTTTCAGCAAACAACTTTGTTCAGTTGGACTTGGAGAGCAAGTAACCTTGCTCACATTGTCATGTCTTTTGCATGTAGTGTGGAGATGGTCTGTTATTTTACAGGCCACCGCTTGCCAATGTGGCTCTCTTCAGTGGAATACATAGGAGATAGCAGGGAGAAGGCACTTTTGGTTTGGGACACAGTTTTCCGAGTTGGCTACAGATCTGAGTGATTTTTAATATATCTGGAGCATTCACGCAGCCCTTCAAGAAATTGCTATCTGCCTCACAAAACCTTGGAACAGAACATGGAAGTAAAACTGCGATAGTTCTGAGCTTACTCAAACAGTTGTTCATTTGTGAAGGCTGCATATTGCAGAATCCTTTCAGTCACTCGTGTCTACATCACCAGCTGTTGGGACTGGACAGGAGCATGCTGGCATTACTCAAGCTTTCAAACAAAACCTTTATCTAATATATGTGCATGGTGCTTATAAGTAATGTGTATTGAAGCATGGCTGTCATTTTGATCAGAGCCAATTGTTTACAGTTGATCTAAAACTGAACCATGAATGGAAAGCTATACGTTCTTAAAGGGGCACAGGCCACAGGCTCACTGTTCCCCATTGACTTCACTTTGATTAAAGTAAATTAATAGTGTGTGTTTTTTTTGAAAAAAAACTGAGGCCCTCACTCTTCCAAGGCATGCATGTTGGAATTGCTGGTGACTGAGGCGGAAAAAAAGTATCTCAGGTCAAACTAATTCCAAAGGCTATAGAAAATACAGTACCAGCAAAAAAGCAACCTTTGTGCGTTGCTTTCCCTGTTTACAGAGTACTCTGACAGACACAACTACCAAACTGGACCTCAGACTCCAGTACAGTACTTAAAAGTTGTATCCTAGGATTAACCAGCCCTCCTCATGCTGGAGCATACATTGTATTTTGTGAGCTGTTGACAATTTTCCATGTTTTACACATTACCAGAAGCCATTTCCCGAATGTTCACCATGCTTTCTGAGGAAACTCTGGTAAAACCAAGTGCTATTCACGAACGCGGAGGTGAGGGAGACAAAGCTTGAAAGTTGTTAACAGCATTGTCTTGTTTTTTCAAAAAGAGAAAAACTTAATCTGTATCTCCCTCCTGCCTCTCAAGGCTAAGATCCACTGTTGTTTTCAAATGTACATTCTGTAGCCTTCACATTCAGGTGATTTGGTTTGTAATTGGCTGTCTGTTTTTCCAGCCATCCTGCCACCCATATCGTTAACTCTGATTTTTTTACTGAGAATTCTTCCTGTGTTGGGGGTATTAGGATGAATCAGTAGGTGAAAGTCTTAGTTCTAGTTCAGAGGTTAAATAATTAAGTTTTGCGGACTGATCCATCCAATACCACCATTAGAGAGAAGAGATCTTCAACCACTTTGTTTTGCTGGATTTGAATTCAGGTTCCAGACTTCTATCTAATTGAGTTGCACCACCTCATCCACCATCAGTAAGAAATCCCTTGTCCTTTTTGCCTGAGCTGAACTTGAACACAGGCTCCAGAGATGAAACAATGTGTGTTTTTGTAAAATGACTAAGAAATCTCCAAAGTTGAATGTCTTTGTTTTTGTAGGGTTCTGTCAAAATGACACACAGCTTTATTCTGGCTCCAGCTCTATTTATTCAGTCTCGTGGAGGTGTGCAAAGTGTCAATCAGCAAGATCCTTTATTTCAGGGACTTTAGCTGTGGTGAGCCGAACAGTACATCTTCAAAAAGTAATGTCTAGCCGATGAAAGGACAGATTAATATCCACTGTCTTTTGTGTTACCTCATTGAGCAGACTTGTACACTATTTTCAAACCCTCTGTTGTTGCCAGATGTCTAGAATAGGTAGCATGTACCAATCCAGGCACTCTGGAGCAGTCAAGGGCAGGTTTGAGCGAGTGATGCTCTGCACAGAGAGTTTCCTGTCTCAGCCTGTACCCTTTATGAGAATGGGATGCATGGAAGTCAGACGCTTCCAAAGTGAGGAAGTGAAGATTTTCTTGATGCTCTTCCATAACATAGTGGTTGGCTTAAGAGTGGTGCTGACAGTGGTCTGAATTGTCCAGGTTTTTGAGGTAACTTCTCATCTTCCATAGCTCAGCATAAGGAGTGCAAGCTGAACTTTGATGAATGTGGAACATGAGACATTTTCTTTCTCTGACCATGTAGAATCTCAAAATAGATTAGTAAAGTGTATTCAATGAGAATCAACTGTTGGTAAATCTGAAACTAATTTGCCAAGAAATCTGCTGGGATGGAGATTTTTCACAGCAGAGACACAGAGAACCAACCCACCGATCTTTGACCCATCCATTCACTCAAGTAGTTTATGTCAAAATCACTGAATGAGGACATGTTTTACTCAAACCTCGCCAGTCCTTGAAAATATGTTTGCGATGTTTTGCTATATTGAAATCCAACCCTTGGATCAGGTCTCTGCTTGCCTGGAGTCAATTGTACTGAACGTACAAAATGCTTGGAATCCAGAGCAGGATAAACATGTCTTGTACTATAATGTTGCAAGGATTTGCAGTTGTTTTTATCTGAGCTTGTTGTGAGTTTAACTTTGAATAGTCAGTTATTTATTAACTTGTAAGCAGTGTTTGAATCTAGGATATTGTTTACTTACTGCTAAACCCTCCTGGCTGCCCTTGTACCTCACTTATATGTGATACAGCCACTGGCATCTCAGTAACCCACTTATAGAACTGCGTATCACCAGAATTATTGGGACTAAACCAGCAGAACCATTATAATGACCATATCTAATGTAATGTTTCAGATAATGTTTAAATTAGCTGCAGTTTCAATTTGAATTTTGTCTCATTTGCTTCTCTACCCCTTGCACTCCTTCAGGCTATGAACTGTATTTAACTACAGTTCCATGTGCAGCATTGGAAATCGAGTGTGAGATATTACCTCCTCACTCAGGCATAAGTAGGAGTGTTGGTTTCCTTGTCAATAATGTGACTATCAATAGTAATGATAATAATCCTTGCATTTGTAATAGCGCCCTGGAGTCATCTCAAAGCATTTCACAAAATATACTGTAATCTGAATTGGCGGTGTCATTTATGGGCGAAACAGTGTAAGCAGAGCTATGACAATAAAACTAAGAATATCAAATTATTCCACCTTTATGTACATCAGACACCTTGGGCATTCTGGTGTTGACAGGGACACACTCTTTCTATCTACCCCATGATGTTCCCTCTCTCTCTCTTAATCTCTCAATTAATTTTCCTCTAACATATTTTCTTAATCTCTCTGTCTCTCTCTGTGATGTATCCTTTTGTGCTATGTACACTACCCAAGGTTGAACGGGAGAGGCTGAAGTCAGAGGAAGATGCTGTGCGGCTTTGTGCTGAGAAGGGACAGCTTGACCAGTCACTCAGTGGTGTGGAGATGGATCTGGCAGAAACACAAAGACTGATTCAACAGCTACAGGTCAGCAGCAGTTCGAACTACCATTGGTCCATTTCCCCAGACTCTTCTTTCTTCAGGGTCGATCACAGAGAGAAATGTAAAATAAACTTTGAATCTTCTGTCACCTTTTTAGCTGAACCCTACACAATTGACTTATTCCACAGAAACCTATGTTTTAGAGAATCTGTTAAGACCAGCTTCTAGTTGGTCTTTTGGTAAGTGTAGGTTCCATGGGCCAATTGTCTTTCTTTATTCCATGTTCTCCACATCCACAACACTGAGCTGTCTCCAGCAGCCAAGAGTAGGGCCAGCCCTTTTAGTCACAATGCGCTATACAGTAGTTCATGTTGCTTAAAGTGCTACAGTTTCAGGAACATTTATCTCACAATCCTTAGTTGATACATTTGGACTGTTTTAACAGGCTCAGACAGCTGATATGGAACGGAGCCACTCACAGAACCTGATTGAGCTGACTGCTCACCATCGTCAGGAGCTCGAGATGGAAACGGATCGACTTCGGAGCTCTCAGCTGCAGGCGGAGAGGATGCTGGAGGCCAGAGAGTGGGCCCACAGACAGCGGGTGAAGGGACTGGAGGAACAGGTATCAGCATTGCACGTGTGCTCTTCAAGTTCAGCTCACAGCAAAAGTGGGAATCTGAAGGGCCCTTTGATTTCTGTCACCACCACCCAAATAAAACAGAACACTTGTGCTCATCAATGTGAGAGATGCTATTTTTCAGAAATATTTTTGCAGACTGGAATTCAGAGTCATCGTTAAACACTCCCAGCTAACATTCATTGTGGGAAAGGTGCAGAATAATGCTCCTACTTTATTGTCCTAGCAAGCACTTTAAGGTCAGATATTATACAGGTGAAAGGCAATATCAATCTATTACATTATTACTATCAAGTATTCCCAGGTTGAGTATTATGTTGGGTAGTTGAAGGACAAAGATCCCTCTATTTTAGTTCTCTCTAATCGGGTTGGTGTTGGCTTGTGCTCAATAGAAATTGAGTTGAATTGATTCTATTATATGAATGGAGTGAGCAAAGACTTCCAATGAAGCAATCTGGGCCAAGGTAAGATTCATTTTTCAGGGGCCAACCATCTCAATGAATAATGTTCAATATATTGTCATATAAAATCACGTATTTAATTCATTGGGTTTTTAAGTTCCTGTACAATAATTTTTTTTAATGAAAAATTCCAAAATAAGCACATCACAGTGGCAAGCTCTCTTGGAAGCTAGAATTATACAGCACAGAAGGAGGCCATTCTACCCACTGTATCTGTGCCGGCTCTTCGAAACGTATAATGAGCTGAGTGCTCTCATTGGGGAAAATGAAATAGTTATTAGCCTTCTGTAATGCAGTGATTCTTTGTTTAGGTGTCCACTTTGAAGGAACAGCTGGATCAGGAGATGAGGAGAAGACAGGCCTATATTTCACAGATCCTTCGGTCAGGCAAATAACCTGGGATGTAATATATGCTTCATGCCGTGCCAATGGAAGGCATTATATTCCATGAACAGATCAGATTATTACTGCTTGTAAGGTTATGAAATAATAATCATGGTTTTCCAGCAACGGCAAATTATATTGGCACCTACTGGAAACTATAGCCCAATCTGTTGGCAAAATATTGAACCAGGATCAAAATGCTGCAGAGAATTCTCTCATCCAAACCATAAACACACAGATGGGACTATAGTTAAGTCTAAAACTCAGAAACATTAATGGTACGGTTTCATTGACCCTACACCCCTGCTTCACCTTGTGCAACTTGTTACTCCTGGTTCAAATCTCACAGTAACTATAAATATATTTTTGTTCCTCAAAACAATTCTAATTGGTGATCCTAATTTTCTATTTTATGCAGGCAAATGACAACCCCATTCCAGTGTCATTTTAAGAAGCTGGTTTTCAATCTGACAGCTGGGTGGATCCTAGTCATTAGTCAAGGCTTTAACTTAGCTTTTTCCCTCAGGTGAAGGCTTCATGCTGGTGACCACTAATGGACTCTTAAAGCAGAGCACACTCAATGTAGACATCTGGAATAGTTTTCTCAAATGTATTGGGGTTTCATTACTGTGTGAAAGGTTGAAAGGAAAAGTGTCTTCTTTATTGGCATTAAAAGGGACATTTACAGTATAGACTAAGGTAAGAATAATTCTTGGACAGAATTTTATTCTAGGCGAACATTAAGTATAATTTAACAATCCTTGTGGAGTTGGGGGTGGGTAAGGAGTTTCAAAGCAAGAGTGTTTGTTCATAAATATCAAATAAAAGGTCCAGTTCATTCCATTACTAAATGAGATATTTGTATGCTGATATTGTGGATCAACTTTTAAATACTAAGTCCTGTAGAATAAGGTTTCATATACTGTACTGCAGTGCTGCTTAAGATCACTGGATTCTGCTTAAGCTTATTGGATTCTTTGGAATTGTAAAGTTTCAACCTTACTGTTACATTTAATAATGAAGAGGTTTTGTCTAGGAAATGACTATTCCGCTGAAAGAAACAATTTGTTTCCTTTGCACAGATGACACAACTTGTTTTTCTTTTTCAAGCCTTTTAACTTTTACTTATTTTTCATTTTGTGATGATATCAATAAAGATCTCTTAAAAAAAATGTTTTATTCACAACAGGAACATTAAAAGAGGAGATTGGACAAAACTGGCACATCATCATTTGGGGTTTCTAGTCTATCAAATTGCATTTGTGTGAAGCAGCCCAATGATATTTTAATGTTAATCATATGAAGCCTTGTGTATAGATCTCTAATTTTGTAACAGTATTTACCATATTTAGAATATTTTAATTTTGATAATGTTTCAGGTGTTGATGACTAGTACCTTCCCAGGTCAAGTTAGCCAATCAACTACCCAGGTGATATTTGTTAATCTGCTTGATTAACCATTTAGATTAAAATAATGCATTATTTCAAGTCCCCCCCTACCCCCACCCCACCCACCCCCATGTGAAAGGGGCTCTATAAATGTAATTTTGTTGTTGTTGTTTCATGCAGTTCAGTTGCCTATGATCGCCATAACACACCAAGTTTATTGTCTTTGCATTTTAACTGAGTTTATTTTTTGTTGTTTTAATGGTGCTATTAGAACCCCTCTGGGAAGTATTGCTTCCTTGTGAACGAGCAATGTCCAGAGAGGGGAGATTGACAGGAATGTGGGAACAGTTTGTGCAATTGAGGTAACCCATCCTCTATCACAAATGTGTTACCTTGTCTGGAATAGTGGTGCTAGGAGGGAAATTCCCCTGTATTACATTCATAAACATGCATTTTCGTGCACATATCAAACACTTATTCGTACACTGATGGACATTTAGCCAGTCTCTCTGCATTCAATTTGGAAGCTTCAACTGTTTTAATACACTCAGAAAAGCAGAACATTGATATACCCACTCTCATGCAGATACACACTGACAGTAGTACTCTCATTCAATCACAGACCTGATGAATATTAAAGTTTTACATTCTCAGTAACAAATAAAGAAGCTTATAAGTTGGTAAGATGCCTTGTTTTCATTTTGCATATCAGCGGGAGGAAGGAGTGGCAAATTACTCAGTTAATTCAGACCAGGTTCATAGTGAATAGACTAGTTGGAGACAGCTAAGGTCAAGACGTTCATGGGGAATGGACTGGGGAGAGATTGCTGAGATCCTGAGTCTACCTCTGTTGCTAATCATTTGGCTTATCAGGGAAAAATCTCCATAGCCTTGCAAGAAAGAGGAACAGTTCAGATTGCTGCAAACACAGCAGTGACTGGAAAACACAAGCTGGTGAGGGCCGTAAAGCAACTTGATGTCTTTTGTTTTAAGGTAGCAAAATATTTAAAACAAAATGAATACACAAGTGATTGAAGAGTGAAGGTGCAACATCAACAAAACTTGTATTCAATGAGTTAGAATTTTTTTAAGAATGGGCAAGATTCTTGTGTGGAGCAGATTATTACTCCTTTGAATAGGATTCTCCTCTTTCTTGCTCGGTTATGTTTTTTTTGGTTGCTGCACAATGTTACAATGGATCAAGATTTAACTGCGCAATAACTGGCACCTCCAGATTTAGCAGCCATCAATGCAGCATGCACAGGATCAGACACGGTTACAGCTTTGGCCTAGTTTAACTCTGAGAATTCAGAGAATGAAAGGCTCCTTGTTGTCAGGAGGCTGGTGCTTGAAGCCAGGAATTCCTGCTGCCAGATTCCCTGCAACTAAGGTTCTTGCTCTTATTACAAGAACATGTTGTGTTTGGGATTTGCAGATCAGTATAATTCAGTAACAAGTTAACTGTCAGCACTAACCGCTGATTAACGTGGGAGAGCCTGTGCTAGAGACACTGGTGAAGGGGAGCAAGATGTGATGCAAATAGTTCCAAGACTGTATTTTGAGTGTCACTGCTCTGTACTGTTGAGGCCTTTCTCTGCTGGTGATCTCTCTCTCTCTCTCTCTCTCTCTCTCTCTGTACATTCTAGTGAGACTCCAGGGATAGAGTGTAGTATTAAAGAATCACTGCTCCTTGTTGCTGTGGGCACTCCATGTACTCAGGAATTAAACACTGTTTATGTTGATAGTTTTTCAGTTGATAGTTATTGGAAGCCACCCAGGAGATGACTGGGATATTCTGGTATCTAACATGAACCTCGTTATTGTTTTCCTGATAGTCCTGATACATCCTAGATTTCTGCATCAATAGAATGGCTGTTCATAGTGTTTCGGTCATCTTTCCTCTTTCCATCTTATTAAATGCTCTGAGGCATCCTCACAACATGAATGGCTCTGCATGAATGTGAATTGTATTGCGAGTGATCCCAATAATATAAAGCAGTGATGTTTGTGATGCAGAAGAAAGGAAGAGGATGTTAATGAAGCCTGGATTTTTTTAAAAAAATTGTTTCAACTACTTGTGTTGCACTGGTCGATAGTGTGGTCCTCAATAACCTTCTGCTCACAAACTGACCTGCTTGGAAACTATGGGACAGCAATTGAGGTGGTCATTGCCTCACTCTCGCCCATGTGCCTTGTATTCTGTATGAAGTTTGTGCCTGTGAAAATGCAGTGTACAATTTATACTCTGCACTGGAAACTTGATTTTTTTTAAACCTGTAATTTCTCGGCTGTATGTGATTAAACCGGAAACAAGGTCCTGTCTGATTTGTTGTCTGTGTCCTAATATTGAGACCCTCCTGGAGTCTTAAGTGAATTTACTGAATGAATGTAAGATGTTAAATCACTGTTTGCAAAATAAAGATAACTCACTACATATTATTTGAATGCTTTGCCTTTTCAAAGGAAATCTGTGGAGATGGTATCTGAGACTCACTTGATGCAGTCTCCAGCTTTCTCCCTTATTCCTCCCCCCCACCCAACTCATCATGTTCAATCACTAGTTTCTCATCCAATCAAAAACTTAATATGCTTAACTGTATCAAACACTCCCAGTAATATGATGGATAGTAAGGCTCCTTCTTACCTAGTCTCAAATGCTCACTCCTTAGGACCACTGTACACTATCCATACCCATAGTGTCCCATACCATGTATGTTAGAGCACTCACCTAGCGAGAGGACTCGGATTCGATTCCTGGGTGGGACGAAACCTTTGTCAAGTTTCTTTACTTGAGGTGCCTCTATTTACCCAGCTGTATGTAGCAGTTCGATTCTCAGTCGATTTGCGGATTAATTTCCGCGGGTAATAATCCCTCAAAATTAAATTAATTTGGTCACTCAATCAACTTCTATTTGTGGAACACTGCTGTGCACATTTGGCCATTCTGTTTCATCCACAAAATACAAAGTCCATCCACTTTACAATTTTTCTGTGAAGCACCTTATCATGTTGTTGAGGAGCCTCAACAACATGCTCAGGTGCTATAACAAACCAACGGTTAGTATTATTAAATTTATTAAATTTATTTTTGAGGGATTATTACCCCTGGAAATTAATCCGCAAATCGACTGAGAATCGAATTGCTACATAGTTTGGTAAATGGAGGCACCTTGAGTAAAGAAACTTGACAAAGGTTTTGTCCCACCCAAGAATCGAACCCGAGTCCTCTCGCTTGCTAGGTGAGTGCTCTAACATACATGGTATGGGACACTATGGGTACTTTACCTGTGATTGCTTGAGGTTGCCTTTATTGAATAAGGGGATTTTTTTTGTACGGAGCTCCAAATCTCAGCAAGTCTCACTTTAGGTAGTCCTCAGTGGGAGTACAGGTGCTAATCACAACTGATAGCCACATCTTCACCTGGCTTCCACCATTACTCTGGTGTTAGTTAAAAATAGCTGAAACATCCGTTTTTCATTTAGTTGTTGGCAACCAAGACAAGGAACATGATTAACGGAGAAAATATCAAAGTGCAGACCTAACACTTCGCACAGTCACTGGGAGAAACTGGATACGTCAGAAGAAACTCCTCCAACAAATCACTTATAATTCTTGCACACAAACAAATTCCAGCAGGGTCTGCATCAAATTAGTTAACTTCAGGGATTTCTGGCTTCTACATATTCCGGTGGATGGATTTGTTCAGCTCGGCCTCAGTCTATATTTGCTGGAAATCTCAATTTGTGATATCTGTGTAAATCCATTGAGGGGCTTATAAAAAATAAATCCCTCACCTAAATTAGCAGCAAAAAGACTTTTTGTAAAACTCTGCAGTTAATGAGTCGTTCATTAAATCCACATGCTCGGATTGCGCTGTATAAACAGGCTGGTGTTCATTCACTGTTGGTAGTTAAATGTTGATTCCAATATCTGAGATGCAACAGTAAAAACAGTTTACATCAGAATTACATGAGATTGTTAGAACATCATCCAAATGGCATGATTCAGACTCTGCATCAGCTGGAGGCTGATTCCTCAGTCCCACTGGACTCACTGTTTTACAGCTCCAAGGAGTTGTGATTGGCACAGTTGCTGAACTGTGCGGAGGTGGACAGTTGTTAACCAGTGCAGCCAACAAGCTGACAAGAGAGCTAACGTACTCAGCCAATTGTGCTGAAGATGTCTGATGCAGGGGCAAACTGAACAGCAGTATTTGTGTGATTCGTATCAATAGACTTGCCTCAAGATACAGTAAATAGGGGTAGAGAAGTGACCTTCTAGTGTTGATTTGTCTCTTTATGCATTTTGCCCAGCTTCTCCCATTACTGCAGTGGATATATTGTTGTTTGAATGCATTGCATGCCAATGTTGCCTTGTGCCCCTGCTGTGTTCTGGCCTTTACGAGCTTGGCAACATCATGGTAGCAGCTTCTGTCTGTCTTCCTCCAAAAGTCATCTGATTTGAAACTTGTCACCAGGCTACATCTATCTCTCTGCTGCTGGTATAAAGCATGCCCAGGTGTCTGGTCAAGCAAGTGTTAAATGCAAGGCAAAGCACTTTTTAACATGGCTGTTCCCAGCTTTGGTGTGAAACAGGATTGATAGAGGCTAAAATCTGCCAAATTGTCACTACACTATGGATTATTTGTCAATTGATAAATCATTGATTGAAAAAAGCAACACAGACTTCAGAAATGTTGCTTTTCGTCCAATCATAGTGATACAGACACCTGGGAAAATCTTTATTTCTCAAAATCTCTTTTAATCAAGGATATTTCCTTGCTCCTTGTCTTTGGCCATACTTGACAGATGCTTCAAAAGGGACACTTTGGAAAGTACGGTGTACAAAAATGGAAGGTAAAACATCCTCCAAAAGATTTTACCAGAAAACTTATTTGATCTTTTTCTCCAACCTTTCAGCAACCTCACCTCACTCCTATCTCCTAGTATCTCCTATCTTCTAGTATCTCTCTGCCTTTCATAACGTATTCATTGCAAACAACTGGTGATGAAACACCCACGATTTCACTTCTTCACTGTGTTTATCTTACACTTATTCTAAACCTTCACTGTGTTCATCATACCCCAGTGAGCATGATTTCAAAGCAAAAAACATAGTTCAAAGGAGTGACCTAATTTGGGTTGGCACAAAGGTACCTGAGGTGGAAAGACCAAGTACAGTACAGTGTCATTCTGAATGCCCTTCGGATTAGGTTTAATCCGAAGGGCATTCACATGTTCGGGATATGGAGTCCTGTCTTTTTGAGGTTTTGCCTGTGTGTGTGTATCCTATTGTAAATCTGGGTAGAAGGGGATCAGTTCATCTCTGTACTGATATCCTTCATTTGCATCTCACATGTACAGTACTAGCTTGCAGGGTTGCTTGGTGGGAGCGATGCAGAAAGAGGTTTCATCTGACTTTAGTCTTTAATATTACCTGTCTTTGGAGTGTCTGAAGGACCCTTCCTCTGCATTTAAACCTTGCTGCACTTAACCTGTGAGAGCATTTAATGGGGGGCAGTTTTACTTTGAACGGAATCATTAATCTGACCGAAATTTGATGCCACAGCTTTCTTCAGAAACCCATCCTGGCTCTCTGGGTTCAGTCTAGTGTTGTGCAGAGAAGAGATTGCTATTTTTTGTTTGGTCAACCGGGTGTGTGACACATGCGGAGACCCATCACCAGGCTTAAGAGTATCCAAACCAAGTTGAGATATTCATGAATCCCACCTGCAGATGGAAATTCCAAAGATAGATTGGTGGAATGAAATACACACACTCTCCTTGGAGGGACGCATCCTGCTTATCTAATTTAGAAAAGTATTAGGTGGAGGTTGGCAAGCCCCAAGGCTTGCAGATCCCAGAGTGTGCTTTGGGGGTACTGCTCGAGTCTAATCAGCTAAATTTGCATAGCTTGATATTGCTATCTGGCATGCTTTCCCACTACTTATCCAGCGAGAGATAACCAGCATGCTTACACATGAGTTGTATCAGTTGGGAACATATATTTGTATGAGTTATGTTAAACTTGCTAGAATATAAATTCTTGAAACAGTTATTATATTATTATAATAATCCTTGCATTTGATATATCGCTTTTCACGTCTTCTAGACATCTCAAAGCACTTCATAGAATATACTGTAAAATTGACTCTGTGGGCGAAACGCGGCAGCCATTTTGCACACAGCAGTGTCCCACAAACAGTCGTGAATTGTGTGACCAATTGGGGAGGGTTTTGGAGGGATTTTTATTAGGCTTGGGCAGATGTGTGATTTAGGCAATTATGTAATCTATATAGATTATATTTATGTGACTTTTACTGTATATCCCGAACATGTGGAGTCCTGTAGCTCAGTGGTTAGTGCACTCACCTCACAAGTGAGCAATCTGGGTTTGATTCCCAGCAGAGCGAAACTTTGGGCAAGTTTCCTTACTCCACACTCTTGATAATAATCCCTCACGTAAAAAACAATAAAAATGTTATCACTCAATCCACGACTGTTTGTGGGACACTCCTGTGTGCAATTGACTGCCATGATTCGCTCATAAATGTATAGTCAATTCACTTTACAGTATATTCTGTGAAGCGCTTTGAGACGTCTAGAAGACGTGAAAAGCTCTATTATCAAATGCCAGGCTTATTATTATTATTATTATGATGATGCAGCAGAACTGGGAATGTTGGCAGGTGGGGGAGTATGTAGTGAGGTCCTGAGATAAAATCACAACAAGAATACATTTGAAGAACCAATTCTTTGGCTGCTCGTTTTCCCCTTGAATAAAGTTTTTAGTTGTGTGTGTGTGTGTGTGTAGGGGGGGGGGGGGGGGGGGTGTAGTGGTGGTGGAACAAGTAAAGCTGGCGGTTTGTTGGTACCTATTGGTTGAGTGAGTGCCGACCCTCGGGGTGTTATTGGTTGTGTGGTGAAGCAGTGGGTGGGAATTCAAGTGTGTTTGTGGGGGGGGGGGGGGGGGACACTTGGCTGACAGGAGCCGCTTGAAGGTGTTTCTAAAGCCGGGCTCTTCATGCACTAGAGCAGGTGGCTCAGGCGAGAAGAGGGGGACAGATAGAGAGATAGATAGAGAGTTAAAGAAAGAGAGCAAGGGAGACTGACAGAGAGAGAGAGAGGGAGAGAGAGAGAGATGGAGGAGAGGCTGTGGCTGCTGGCTGTGGTGTTGCTGGCCATGTGGGAGAAGGTCGCTGCCTCGGTCCCCCTGGATGACTTGTACCCTTTCGGTTTAGAGAATGGGGATTCAGTCAACCCCAAAGTGGATGATGGAGGGTCTGGCCTGCTGCAGATCTCAGTCAGGTTCCCGTTCTTCGGGGAGAGACACTCCGGACTTTATGTGAGTTGACTGGTGGCTGTTGTTGTTTCACTGCAGTTCGGTCCATGCACATTGAATGAGATCTGTCCTCTCTCTCTCTCGTCTTCCCTCCCTCCCTCTCTCCCCTCTCTCTCTCTCTCTCTCTCTGTGGTTGTGATTGCAAGTTCAACTCCGGAACCCCCGACCAGCAGCATCCCCCGAACCGCTTCAACACTAAACACTGACCATGAACTCAGACTCCAGTAACTCTGTTTCTCTGCCTCAGCAGAGACTTTTACTGCCCTCTCTGTGCTGTGTCTCTGTGCTGTGTCTCTGTGCTGTGTCTCCACACTGCCCTCTCTGTGCTGTGTCTCTGTGCTGTGTCTCCCCACTGTCCTCTCTGTGCTGTGTCTCCCCACTGCCCTCTCTGTGCTGTGTCTCCCCACTGTCCTCTCTGTGCTGTGTCTCCCCACTGCCCTCTCTGTGCTGTGTCTCTGTGCTGTGTCTCTGTGCTGTGTCTCCCCACTGTCCTCTGTGCTGTGTCTCCCCACTGTCCTCTCTGTGCTGTGTCTCCCCACTGTCCTCTGTGCTGTGTCTCCCCACTGTCCTCTCTGTGCTGTGTCTCCCCACTGTCCTCTGTGCTGTGTCTCCCCACTGTCCTCTCTGTGCTGTGTCTCCCCACTGTCCTCTGTGCTGTGTCTCCCCACTGTCCTCTCTGTGCTGTCTCTCCTCGCTTGTGCTCAAATTCACACACAGCCACATACTCCTGGCTCTCAGAGCCTCGCTGAATGATTCTTGTGGACTAATCTCCTGACTTCTGCAGTCCTCCTTGCCGTGCAGACGGAGGCTGTGTGAGGCTGACACTTGGTGCTGTTCTAGTTTCTTTTGTTACACAACTGAATGGGATTGAGGTGCCGTTCAAACTTGTAGCAATAATAATTAATCCTTGCAATTTATATAATACTCCACGTGTCGGGGAGAAATATCAGTGTACTTTACAGATTATCTGTGTCTTGCACGCAAGTGCCTAGTGGAGCAATGGTCAGTTTATGTAGGAACGAGAGCAGATCACTTGGGAAGGAAATGATGGGTAAACAAGCCAATGTTGATGGCCTATTTGACCAGAGAGGAGATATGGGCTTTTCCTCCGTCATTCCCAAACCAGGAGATGGGAAAATGGGTAAAGTGATGGGATGGGAAAGTGGGTAAATACTGAATGGGTTATTTCTTGATAGTTTGTTTTGAAATGGAGCAATACAACATTGATTCAACATTGATTCTCTTTAGCTTATTTGAAGTATATAGCATGTGTAACTGTGATGGTAGCATTGTGTGTACTGGCGGTGGACAGTCACAATACAGAATAAGTTGGGAGTGTGTGTTATACACAGTATATATATAATATATACATATGTATTTCATCATGTGGACACTGATCCTGACCCAGTGGGAAATGGGAGGACATCATCCAATCTGTGAATTGTCTTTGTCTTGGTGCTTTCTGATTCTAGTGGTGCTGAAGTGTTTGAAGGTGGCATGGAGTTGCTTGAACGGAGCATTTTGAGTAAATGGTGATACACCAACTACCTTCATTTAAAATGCTTATTGCGTCTACATATCATTGCACACTTTTAAAAAATAAAAAAAATCAGGACAAATTGATCTGGGTCCAAATGGTCAGGCCTCCCTGCCTTGCCACGGGTGGCATGTTGCGGGTAGGCTATTGCCTGAGAGCATCTCTGGGAGAAATGGAAACATCTGTTTTCTCTTTTAAAATGATCCTTCTCCACTTGTACCATATTAATGTTGCACTTGCCTTTGCTCATTTCACTTGACCAGGTTGGATCTGGGATGGTATCTGGCCTGCTTTTTAGTGCAAAAATAGTTTTTTTTTACTGCAACAAATCTCTGATCTATCAGGATGTCTGGATCGATAACTAAAAGGAAATGTATTGTACAATAGAGTTTTGTTCTTTGGAACTTGCTAATTGGACTGCAGTGGTCTTTTTCTGGTGCTGTGCACTTTTACATTCCTATATAATAGATGTGCTCAGACAACTTCATTTAGAAATATGCCAAGAATGTTGGAAATTGAATTACCTCTGACTGTGGAAACTTCGCTCCATTAAATAATTGTGTCTATTGTGAGATTTACAAAAGAGCACTATGAAATGGCCTTCGCTTCTGCTACCGGCTGAGCAAATTCCAGGGATGTCTTCAACGACCTTGCTGTTTGACCAAGAGAATCGCATCATTTTGTCTTGAGAGAGAAGAAAAGAGAAGATTGCGGGAAAAATGTACATAAGCTTTAATCTAGAAAGGGGCTGTGAGAAAGTCAACTTTGGCAGTTTTCTTGTGTTCAGTCATGTCTGTTTTGCCAGTTATGCCTTGTGTTATAATTGGTTGTAAATACAATTTGTGTTTATTTTAATATGCAATCTGCAATTTGCTGGCCAGTACCTTGATCCCTGCCTCCAAAGCAACCTGTAGTGAGCAGAGAGTACGCGTATTTCTATTAGCAGAAAGCCTTACTGTTTTTGCCTTGGTGACCAACTGTCTGCCAGATCAAGGTGCAGAGATGCTATATAATAATAATAATCCTTCCATTTGATATAGCGCTTTTCACATCTTATTGACGTCTCAAAGCGCTTCACAGAAGATACTGTAAAGTGAATTGACTGTATATTTGTGGGCGAAACACGGCAGCCAATTGTGCACAGCAGTGTCCTACAAACAGTCGTGGATTGAAATGACCAATTTTATTATTGTGTTTTTTTGAGGGACGGATTATAATTAGGTGTGTGGAGTAAGGAAACTTGCCCAAAGTTTCGCCCTGACCTGCCTGGATCGTTCCAGATCGAAGAGATATGATACTCTAAAAAAACTGACACAGTAAGAGTACTGCCTACAAAGACGGTACATTGTACAATCCTATACAGACTTGCAAGGAAAGTGCATTGTAGACAGTCTGCATAGTCAGTCAGTAATCACTGGAAGCTCACTGTGGGGAAGTGTGTATATCTGCCCCTTGAATATTCTATGTACAATATCAAACAGAGGGGTGGAAGAACCCTGCAGTTTTGAACATTTTGTTGTTAGTAGGCGTCATGTGTATTTGAACATGACTGATCTGAATCCACTGTCTTTCATTGCAAGCTGACAGCTGACTATCATTGCAAGCTGACAGCTGACTATCATCGTCTGCGGGATTCAACGTTCCTCCTGTTCATTTTTAAAAGAAAAGTTTGAGATTGAGGATGTGCTGTATTTATAAACACTGAGCTCGACCAGAGCCACACTGTTTGTGTTGAGAATTATACACTGTTATTTACAGCTGTTGTGCCATTGAGAAAATGATTACTGCATTATAGGTTCTCCAGCTGTTAAATCACAGCTTGTTTGCTATAAAGGATCGTACAACCAATAAGCAAACATGAGCTGACACTGAGGCACATAGAAGCTGCACAGGACCAGATAGAAGTGACTTGTTACCTTTTACCTGGTGTATTATGTATATACAGTACATAGGAAATGAGCCAGATACACATGCTATGAAATACTAGATGGAAATGCACGTCTCCCTTTTTACTCAGTGTGGCTTTCCACACAGCAGATGACACTAAAACACATTGGGCAAGTTACAGTTGGAACCAGATTGAAACGTTTCCTATGATTATGTATTATGTATATCTCTATTCAGGAACCAACAGTGAGGTGACCTTTGGATGCACCAAGACAGTACAACAACAACAACAGTTACATTTATAGAGCGCCTTTCACATTGGGAGGACATCCCAAGGCGCTGAACATTTAGAACAGGAGGATGTAGGTTTAGGATTGAAAAGAGCAATTGTAGGACAGATACGAGGAACGTTTTTGTTTTACTAGAATGGTAATTAACGACTGGAATAGGTTTCCAGGTAAGTGTGGGTTGAAGCCAGGTTGTCTGGCTCATTTAAATACGGCTTGATGCTTTGATGGAAAGACATTCTAAAGGATAAGATAAAATGGACTTCAGAGCCTTTGTCATCCAAACGCTTTATGATCTTGTGAGTAAATTGTTCTCCTGCATCTAGAAAATGGCTGAATGGCCATCTCTTCTGTGCTGGACTGCTGTATGGTTCTAATAGTGTATGCTTGATAACATTCCAGCTATTGTGTCATGCTTGAAATTTCCCAACAGAATTACCTAATCTCTAATAATCTTCCTGATTTAAATTATCATATCGAAACCAAACATTGAAGCACAAGTGGACAACACTGGTTCAATTCTATTAATCTTTTAAACAATCTTCTAGTATATCTGAAGGGTATTTCACTTGTGAAAGATTATTCATTATTTGCGGGGGTGATGGCACACAGTCACAGACTGATCTCAGGTTTTGGATGATCTTGATTGACTGGGAATGATTTGGGTTTCTTTGTGTAGGCTAGGTAAGGAGGCTTCCCTGCCTTGCTGCTTCCTCCATAATAATTAACAATAATAATCCTTGCATTTGATAGCACGTCTTATCACGTCTGAGATTTCTCAAGCCACTTCACAGAATACTGCGTTGTGAATTGTGAATGGATTGAGTGACCAAATTATTATTACAGTAAAAGCCCATTTAACCGGCACCCTCCGGGGGTCGACTAATTGACTGTGCCGGATAATCAGGCAGCAAGTTGCCGAAAACCCAACCCCAAAAATTAACTTATTTTAAAACATACCATATTAATAATATACTAAATAGTAACAGAATATTGTATGGGTACTTACCAACAAAGATTCCAGCACACTAGCTAAAATGATCGGTAAAAACCCAGAGTTCGGAATTTTAATAAGTGCGCATGCAGAAAGTGAGCATACTCGTGATTGCTGGAATGGGAAATTGCCCCAGGGGTGAGGAAGCACAATCCGGTTGATCGGGTCACGGATAAACGGGCTTTCACTGAATTATGTAATTTTTGAAAGAATTATTGCCCCTGGAAACCAATTTGCCAATTGACTAATGACCAGGCTCTTAATTATTTGATCTTCTACAAAAGCATTTCCACTTCTAGGTCATGTTTCATTATAATATGGGTTTTACAAACCCATGTTTAGCTCTAGTGCCAGTATTTTGCTTGGATGTGGCATTCTGCAGAGTGATTTGTTTGATCTGAGGCCAGATGAAGTCTGAAACATTGGACTGATTGATGAGATGCCAGTTGAAGGTAACCAGTTCCTGCGTGAGATCGTTGTAATTAGCCCTGTCTTTGATGAGTTGTATCATGTCAAAGGTAATAACAAATATGCCCTGAATTTGCAGCAGGATGAGCGGTGGGCAAATGTGCTGATTCGTGTTTAGAGGATCTGATTGGATTTAGTCAAGTCAGTTGGATTGGTAACAATTGGATGACAATAAAGCCATGCACTATCACATCCCGCATCACTTATTTCACCAGATTTTAATCCTGTTGACAATGTCTGTCTCTGGGTGGTCTGCTCAATATGTTCAGCTGCTGTGGGGGTCTATGTTACCAGACAACTAAGTTAACTAGCTGTTTTCTTTCTAAATTTCAGTTGGTTCACCCTTATGGTAGATTTTTATTATTATTAATAATAATCATATAAATTAATAATATCTTTACATTTGATCTAGTGCCTATAATGCCAAAATGTTTCAAAGAGCTTTACAGGGAATTTCTGTTAGGCATAGTGACGGAATATTTGTAGGCAAACATACAGCAAATGTACAGTATTTATTCGATTTATCAATATCCTGTAGAATCTTGAAAACTTCAGTAAGGTTCTGTCTCCCGATCTGCTTTGCTCCAGTTTAGTTTGCTCCAGCCTCTCAGCATAATTCATGTGCCTAAATAGGTAAATGGAGGTTGTCCACCTCTGTACCTGCTGTATCCCTACAGTCGTTCGGAACAAGAAGTATGGGCAGTATTCCAGATGAGGCTGACCAGTGCCGTTTACAAGTAAAAATGATGTTCTGTGAGATTCCGCGCCTATGAAAGGAAACTCTGGAACAAGAAAACTTATTGTAAATGTTGTTATGTTGGACCACTTGCAGTGTTCAGGCTGAAGCTCCATTGCAGTCAGTGGAGAAGCTGCTATTTCCAGAAGGTGATCAGATATCAGCTGCTGAGTCTGTAATAATGTGTGACCACTATTTAGACTGATGCACGTTTAACTGAAGCTATGTGCTGAGCAATGGGGAGAATCTTAATTTTAATCAGCTGGTGACTGTTCTGTGCCTGGCAAACCACTTATAGAAGCAATTGTTAGAAGTTGGATTCAGTTAACTTCAATCAGTCAATGTAATGAAAGCCGTCTGCCAAAGCTACGTGCCACACCCACTGGCAGAATTTATAGACACACAGGCTGCGAAATCGCGAAAATCAAGAAATAAAACTTTACGAGGGGAAGGAAGCTTCAAAACAGTGTTCCGTCTGATCCAACAGTATCTTATACAGGTAGACCCAGCGTAACAAAGGGGTTAGGGACTTTAAAACCCTTCGTTAAACGAAAATTTTGTTAAGCGAGAGTTTAACTGTATTACTGTATTTGGCCGCAGCCAAAACGCCGCCCTGACACGACCCTCCCGGCTAAAATCAGTTTAGTTCCTAGCGGTTCCTAGCGCTAACATTTTTGGTGTACAGGTTGAGCAGCCAAAAGTCTGGAGTTCCGGAATCCGGAATGTGACAAAAATTGCAGGAATAAAAACGCCAATCCTACCTGCTCCAGGCCAGGTTTTCACAGTCACTACACTGAAATATCCCAACCTGGGCCCAGGCATTTCCTGACTCGGGATGCGCTTCTTTCTTCCTCCGCCTCCTCTCTTTTTCTCTAACCCCCCCCCGCCTCTCTATCTCCCCTTCCTCTCTATCTCTTTCCCCTCCCTCTTTATTCCCCCCCCACTCCTCTCTATCTCCCCTCCCCTCTATCCGCCCCCCCAATCTCTCTATCCCCCCACCCATCTCGACTTACCATTATTGAAGCCACAAAGCATCCTGCCACTTAAGCTCCTCCCATATGGGAGGGGCTGCACTGCTTAACTGAGGCACGCTGAAGACTGAGTGTGCGTTGCTGGGGCAACCAGAGAGAAGCTGTGCACGAGAAGCCGGCGAGATTTAAAGTGAGTGTAAACATTCGTTATAGCGAAAGCAGCCTTTGTTAAGCGGAGAAGTGGTACAAATAGAAACCCCCGTTATAGTGAAGTTTCGATAACCGGGTGTTCGGTAAGCGGGGTCTACCTGTAGTGGCCAAAAGGTATATCTCATACTCTTCTGTATATAATGTGTCCTCAAAGATGTCTATTATACACTGGGCTGTTTCTTAGTCACGCTAGGTTCCTATTGTGTGGAACAAGGAACACATTTCTATTGATGGTCTGTTGTAGCAAGACCTCTTGAGAAGTTTTGTAGTGGTTCATTTTCAGGAGGTCACTGCTGCCTGACACTAAACCGCCTGTAAATTGTGTTCAAGAGGCATTTTACACAGCCCGGGGACAGCACGGGCACAGCCTAGTCTGAAGGAGTAAGTGTGGTTAAGATACATTTGTGTGGCTATGGTGGGTGACGGAAGTCCTTTGGACGTACCATTTAAATGTTACTGCTTAAGCCAGAGGCCGGGTGTTTCTCAGAGTAACTCAGAAAATTGGCTATTTCTTCTTAACTACGGTTTCAGCGAAATGTAAACAGAAGCCCTTCTCCAATATAAAAACCCAGCACGAAAGTTTACAGAGAAAATATTAATGAACTAGTCTTTGACATGTGCTCTGCAGTCTCCCAGCTGTTGCAATTTAAGAAGCTAATTTCTGCCAAAAGCCTTGTCTGATCTACTCGCAACTGTTGTTATGCCTCAAGCTGTGCCAGTTCCGGTTCTGCCTTCAGTGCCTGCCACACTGCGAAGGGGCAGAGGTGAATGCCTGTGTGTTGGCTCTGAAAATTATACTAACTCCTGCCAACCATGCAAACCAAGGCGAGTGGCGCTGGGCTTGAACCACGCTGCAATGTGGCAATTAGTCGAACCCTGTGCTTGTGCCCTGATCATTTCCTGTTGCTTCATTGTTTTTATATGCACGCTTTAGAGCAGCCATGAGCTGGTTTAAAAGCCACTGTTCCTGACCAGCTCCTGCACCTGCTCCATCTGGTCCGAATTCTTTAAGTGAAGAAAATATTTCGAGTTTGTTTTGTGTGAGATTAACCAGGTGTGGTGGCTCACTGCCAGAATTTGGCAGTTTTTTTTCTTTTAATGTTTTTATTTTTTCCTGCCAAAGTTCTTCCCCCGCCCCCTTCTCTCATGAAGGCTTTTGACTCCCTCTTTTTGTCTCCTACTAGGAGATGGTTCCAGGAGATGCCCTGTGATATGTTGTTGTTCATGGGTGAGCCCCTGATGGTGAGTGTCGACAGGCTGTTCGACCACAAGGTCATCACAGCCGAGCCCAATTTCCTCTTCGATGGTCCCATTGGCCACTCCAAATCCTTCCCTTTCCCTCCACCCTCTCTGTCCCCAGCTCGGGGCTGAAACAATGACTGTCCAGCGCATTGCAACATCCTCCTGATATGGAAGGTGCTATACTATACAAGTGTAACTTTGTGGTTGCCATTCAGTTACCAACTATGTGCAATGAGCCACAGGAGCCTTGGCTGATATTTGTTTCCCTACTCTGAGGTATACGGGTTAGACAAGCTCCTGTGAAGCTTCAGAACTCTCTTGCCCCCTCACCCGAATCTCTCCACTTTACCCCCTCCTTTCCCTCTTCAAGGTCATGACTGAAGACTTCCTCTTGGACAGTGCTTACAGTCACTTCCTCCCTCCCCCCAGCTCAGAATCAGGCTCCAGCACTGTTGAGCACTCTGAGAAGCTGCCCCACGTGGTGTCCTATATCAATGGAAATTGTTGATGTTGTATTCAGTTGTAGAGCTCTCAGGAGCACCCCAGTAGAGATGAGCTAACTCAATACAGTCTAGAGATTGAACATGAGACCTTTTTGGTTTGCGTTTACGGGGATTGATTTAATCTCCTAATACTTTGGATTTTTGCTCACTCCTGAGAAGTTAAACAGGCTGGTTTATTTCCATTTGCCCCTCCTTATAGTGTAGGTGCTGATAAAAATGATCCATGAGAGATCCTAGCCATGGATGGAACATCTGTTTGGTTTCATAGTAAAGTATGACTGACTCTGTTCTAGTCACAGAATAGCACTCTAACTCAGGAGCAGGAATCCTGGCTGATTCTTCACACCCACCCACACACACTCTCACTACCACTTGTATCTTTCCTGTAGATACAGGTAGGTCATATGGCACATGTGCGTGACAGTGGGTGAATCAGGTTCACTGAGTTTATTATGGAAGGATACAGTGCATAAATTTAACCTAAACTAACACATTGATGGAATGAGATGCTTGTGATTTGCTCAGGAATTAACAGGGCTGGGCCAAATTTACATCTCAGTATGGTTAGAAAACTTCACTTGCTCAATTCCTTTCCTCTACTCAAAACACAGGAAGGATACCTGTCAGCTAGCCTGTGTATCCTGTGACTAATACCTGTCAGTTATCCTGTGTACACAGTGTGAGAAATGTCAGCCTGATTCATTGATTCCCGTCAGCTATCCTGTTTATACAAGAACACTGAATGGTAGAAATTTGAAGGAAGCCTTCTCTGAAGAAAATTTAAGTTTCAGAGGATTGTCATGCCTAACAACTTGTTTGAATGTGATCTTTACTTCCCGCATCCCAATGTTCTCTGATATTTCACTTCCAACTGGAGGTAGAGCCTCAAGCTGGGGAATAGGTGCACATAGACCAGCTGCCCTCTGGAACCTTGAACACGTTATCATTACTTTATTTAACTAAACAAGTGATTTCTCCCCCCTTATAAACATGTACTGATTAGTATTTTAGTGTCAGACACTGGCAGATGATAGATTCCGGATTACTATCTTTGCTGCTCCATTTCTGCTCTTGAAATTACTGCATTTCAAAACTCTTTGACTTTATTATGTTTGCCTACATGTTAGCTTGTGCACTAATGGATCTTCAAATCCAGTTGTAGGGTGCAACATATAGAATCATAGAATATTATAGCACAGAAGACGGCTATTCACTCTGGAGTTTAATTTTGTGGTTCAAAGGACGATGCAATTCGATGATGGAATGGTGAGATTTGGATAGAAGGTCCAGATCAGGATGAGAAAAAATTCTTCAACCAGATACAGCACTTGAAGCAAGCTGAAGTTTTGTGCAGTGTTGATACACGAAGCCTGGTTGCTCTATAATGGGGTCTTGTCTCTTTCTCCCCTCCATCCTCCACAATGTCCTGCTGTTCTCAGTGTGTCTTGGCCAGGGACCAGGCATTCCCCCTTTCTCCTTCCTGCACATCTTTGAAGTGATTTCAAGATGTGTTTTTACAAGCACAGAATTAACATCTATAAAGGAAGCTTTTTTTGGCTTAAGAAGGCGATCAAAGTTATTAAAATAGAAACGGTACAAGAGGTTAACCCTTGATTCAGCTTGGTATTTACTGGAAAGCATGAAAGACCCATCTCTTCATGGTAACTTCGATACTTTTTGCTGCATCTCACGATAGTACTTGCCAGCATGTGGTCAGTGGGAAGAGTCCAGTTGACGGAATGGGGTGTTTTTTATGGGGAGAGAATGGTTTGTGAGGAGGTAAGATTACTTTTACAATTTGAGCAATTTTTTCCTTGTTAGACCAACTTAAATTCAATTAATTTTCCTTTGTGTCGTTAGAATGCATCTTCAAAATCCCCTTAGTTTCAGGGAGGGAGATTTGCATTGTATCACAAACTGCCTGCTTTCCTAAAACTGCCACTCAAACCTGGTACATGGTTATAACGTCTTTGGCTTCCCTCCAGTACTTCGTCGAGGGAAGCATCCTTCATATGTAAGCTGAGACCGGGATTGTCAGCAATTTGTTCCTTGGGGAGTTCATCAGACTCTCATCCTGCTCTCACTTAACATGTGCACACACATGCAATATGGTCTTTACCCAGCTGGGATCCAGTCCATCATCTTCCTCAAATACTGGACTTCAGCTGTCCAGCACATGCCTCTGCCTCTCACTGTAATATACTGTCTTATTGTGCATAGGTAGCTCCTAATTGCTTCAGTGTCAGTCACTATGTCAGGTCACTTAATAAACATGTAGAGGAGGGATAGAGCAAGAGGAGGTTTAATTTGGAAATAAATAAATCTCTTCCGCTCTGTGCCTCTTCTGCTCTCAAAACCTGGCAGAATTGTGACTGGACTTCACCTTTGTCCACTCAGTGGCCTCTTCACATCTCAATACAGTAAAAGCCAGTTTATCCGGCACCCTCAGGACCTGGCCAATGTTGGTTAAAGCGCGTGCTGGATATTCGACTGAAAAAATAACATTAAAAAAAAAGCATTTTTCCAGATAAATTCCAGTTAATTGAATGGGGTCCTTTTTTTTTGAGGTGCCGGTTATACGAAAGTTACGGTTGATTGGGTCACGGATAAACAGGCTTTTACTGTACATAACTCTCTCCTCTCCAGGACTTTGTCAAAAGTACCTCCAAAAGTGTGTGTCCCAACCTCTGCCTTAGATCTGCCTTCATCGGGCAGGCAGTGTCCCAGAACCTGGAATGCATTGCCTGAAAAGATGGTGGAGGCCGATTCGATAACAACTTTTAAAAGAGAGTTAGACAACAACAACAACAACTTCGATTTATATAGCGCTCTCCACACCGGACGGCGTCTCAGAGCGCTTAAACATTTATTTGGGGTGGACAGGTTTGCGCGATTATGGGGAGAGAGCTGGGGAATGGGATTGAACTGCTCTTTTCAAAGAGCCAGCACAGACTCGATGGGCCGAATGGCCTCCTTTTGTGCCGTAAGATTCTATGAACCTTTACTTGCGGTAGCAGTATCTATAATGTCATCCTCCCCAATCCCGACCCAAGTTCGGGTCTAAAACACTGATTGTCCAGTGCCTTGGAACATCCTCCCGATGTGAAAAGCACTACACAAAATGTAATTTTGTTGTTGTTTTCTTAGGATGATGTTGATAATTCTTGTTTTAGGTGTAGTGCCTTTCACGTTGAGAGGACATCTCAAAGTGTTTCACAGGATTTGCATCAATTGTATTAAGTGCCAATTTTGTGGGCAAAAGTAGCAGCTGATGGGTGCACTAGCAGTGTCCCACAAACAGCCATGAAGTGAATGACCAATCACTGGGAATGCCTCGCCTATTTCAATTAGTCCAAAATGATCTTTAACAAGCAGATGGGACCTCAGGTCAACTGCTCAGAGGATGGCACTTCTAACACTACAGGACACCTCCAAAAAATGATAACGTTATTTGGCTAAGATGACACAGCAAATATAAGGTTTGTGTTTGGATACTGAGTGAGCAACTGTGGTGTTACAGCGCCACTGTGTGGTAATATGCATTTGTAGTCTCTGTATTGTGGAGGGATTGGATAGGAAGATTTGAAGCTAATAACCATTTGCATTGCACCAAGCAGTGCTGCATGGTGGCATTGGCATATTTGTGTCATCATTCTCAGTTGGACAAGTACAGGCTGATGGTTAGTTGTGCAGCAAAATGTGGTGGCCTTTGGTCCCAGCGTGCATTCTGTTTTGTTCCAGTCAAGATTCTGTTTTGATGGACAATGTTACAAATCTTGAAATGGACACATGATTTAGCTTGATGCATTGCACTAATGTCTTTTTCCTCCAGGTGAATAATAATGGGATCATTTCATTCCTGAAAGAAGTTTCTCAGTTCACGCCTGTTGCATTCCCAATTTCTAATGATCGCCGGGTGGTTGCAGCGTTCTGGGCGGATGTGGACAACCGACGGGCCGGAGAAGTCTTCTACAGAGAGACCAAGGACCCCGTCCTCCTCCAGAGGGCGACCAATGACATCAGAAGGTACTTCCCGGAATTTGCGGAGTTTTCCACCCAATGGGCCTTCATCACCACTTGGTTCGAGGTGACCTTCTTCGGAGGGAGCTCATTTTCACCGGTATGATTGATCTGCCAATCCTTTAGTAGGATGTAATTGTCTGGTGATGTAGGGGCTGAGTGGAGGGTGCTGGACCTGTGAACTTGAGTGGATACCATTGTTCACTTCCACTAAATATTGAAATGTAATGTGAAGTACGTAAGAGGGTGCTTAGGGCTGCAGACTGATTCACCTGAACAACTGTCACCTGAAAGAGCTGAAGTTTGAGGTACAGAGTGGTGCAGTGAGATATGTTGAGAAATTTCACTTTTTGAAACGAGTTCTGGCTGATCTCTCGTTCTACCTTCATGTTGCATGTAAAGGTCCATGTGAAATTAATTTGTGTTATCTCATCCTACGTGGCTCAATGGCACATCGTATCTCCAAGGATGTGGTCTCACGGTCATTTTATTCAGCACTAAATTGTTCAGAAAACAATTTTGTTGTTTTCTGAACAATTTCAGAAAACAATTTTTGTTGTTGGGAAATTAGGGTGATTTGGGCGCTTTGGGATGTTCTCCTGATGTAAAAGGCGCTCTATAAATATAATTTTGTTGTTGTTTGTTGAATGGAGGGAGCTGGACCTGTAACCTTGAGTTGATTCCATTGTGTGACTCACTTTCTCCATATAATGTACGCAATATAATGTACATTATCCAAACCCATGATTAAATTCCAGGATGTAATTGATTCTCTTCCCTAGAAATCTGCCACTGTAAAACTCACGAGTCTGATCTGTAAAATCGTATCATCACCAATCGTACATCTGCCTAAGTCACTTTCAAGAGTTTATATTCTAGGCTAGTTTGACGTAACTGATACTTTGCATAAGTCATTAAATGTAGGGCCCCAACTGATACAACTTGTGATGTATTACTGTCTTCTGTATGAAAGCCATATTAAGCTTTCAACTCATTCATTGGAATCGGTTTAATTTTTTGTAATTGCTTTCCAATTTTATTAAGATAAAACAACAAAATTACATTTGTAGTGTGCCTTTTACATTGGGAGGAGGTTCCAAGGCCTTGAACAGTCAGGGGTCATGGGGGGAGGGGTGTGGGGTAGGGTTGGAATGCAGGAGGGCAGATAGTTAGGAGGGTGGCGGAAGGTACAGTCGAAAAGGAGGTTCTTGAAACCGGGCTTGACATCTTAATAGATGAACTGGAGGGTGGGTTTGGGGGATGTGAGGGAATGATGTGGGGTTGGAAACACTACTATAATATGATTTGTTTAATGCACTCAGGGGCTCTGTTCTGTTCCAGGTCAACACCTTTCAGATTATCCTCATCACAGACAAAAATTTAGCATTCACCATTTTCAACTATGAGAACATCACCTGGACAACAGGAATGCACGCCAGCAGTGGTGGAGACTTTGCTGGCCTGGGAGGCATTGCCGCACAGGTAATATCCCGCTGAGCCTGAAACATGGTGCTGAGTCACAAACTGCCACGGCTCATGGAAGCAATGTGGAGGATTTGACCGCTCTGTGATACCTTAGAATATACAATAGCGTGAAACCAGATTTGATCCTCAGTCTGTGCTGAGTTATCGGATCTCAACCAAGCAGGAGGATTGGCCTCTTTGCCCCTAGGGGGGGTGCTGGGGGATGCCAGGGGACAAGCAGTGGCTCCTGTATCACTGGCACATCATACCTCCGATGCCAATTACGTGTCTCTGACCCTCAGGGAATGTAACTTCCAGAGAGTTGTTGCCGCCACTGTGGACAGCCTCAGGCACGGATCTTGGCACCTCTTGCCATCTCCACAAGATATGCATTTATTCAGCCAGGCCTTGCAATCTCAAAAACCAGCCTGTTTCTCTTGCACTGACTGAGAGGTGACAGCCACTACGAAGAAAGAATTACATGAACCTTCAAGAGGTTATACGCCAGATTATGTAACTGTTGGCAGGAACTAATTAGAGATCGCTGATTATTCTTTCCTGTGACTCTGCGACTCTCTGATGTCCCCAGGCAGGTTTCAATGCCGGAGATGGTAAACGTTACTTCAATATCCCTGGTTCCCGTACGGACGACATTGTGGATGTGGAGATGACAACCAATGTGGGGGTTGCAGGGCGTTGGGTCTTTCGAATCGATGAGGCTCAGGTTGAAGTTGGTAGCTGCAACGATACAGGTAGGACTGAGTGAGAGTCTGTGTTCCTCCTATGGTCAAGTTTCCCCCCCACCCTCCCACTTGTCCCCCACCGAGGCAACACCCCTCTCTACCACAGTCTGATCCCCTCCTCCCCAGCATCAAGCTGTCCAGGACCGTTGCTGGACAGAGTGGAGCTGGGGGGTTCTAGAATACTTGGGGACACAGCTGTTGCCAAATCTCACTTTAGGATCGTGAGCTGCTCACTTCCTAGAGTTCCAACGTTAATAAACATGAATGAAAATGACGGCTTCCTCCAGGTCTTAAACTTACTTTATTGTAAAGTCACCTTTATTATTCTTCTCTGCAGCCTCTGTATGCATGAATCTGCGGCCCTGCCTGAATGGTGGAAGGTGCATAGACGACTGCGTGACTGGAAACCCATCCTATACCTGTTCTTGCCGGGCAGGATTCACAGGCCGGAGATGCCATATCGGTACAGTATTTACTTAATGTCAGGGCTGCAAGAGTGTGTGTAGAGGAGGAAGGGTGAGGAAGGACATGTCTCTGAGGCAATGTGATAGGACAGCAAGGGGAATGAGGTGAAGAGATCAGGAAATTGGAGATTACTGTTTTGGTTTGTTGTGGGTGGTGGTGGGGTGGGCACAGAGGGGGGGAATGGGGTGAGATCAGCTATGATGGGTTTACTCTGACTCTTGTTTCCCAGATGTTGATGAGTGCTCCTCTTACCCGTGTCAGAACGGGGGGACATGCACCAATGAGGAAAATGGCTTCAGCTGCCTCTGCCCTCTTGGCTTCAATGGAACAGTTTGTGAAACAGGTTTGCACTGTTTTGTAATTGCGTAATGTCCGATCGTCATGGGCTCTCCAGTTGGGTACCTTGGTAAATGGGTGAGCGAAACAATATACAGCATATCCGCACCCAGCTCCATCTTCTGGCCCCGCTCATTTCTGACACCATCAACCTTTCCCTCTCCTCAGGCACCGTCCCTACCTCCCTTAAAACAGCCACCATCACCCCTATCCTGAAAAAACCCTCCCTTGATGCATTGCAGCCATTAAGCTACCGACCCATCTCCAACCTCCCGTTTTTATCTAAGGTCCTTGAAAGAGTGGTTGCCTCCCAGCTCCGCTCTTTCCTCTCAACTCACTCACTCCTTGAACCCCTCCAATCAGGTTTCTGCCCAATCCACAGCACAGAAACTGCCCTGGTCAAGGTCACTAATGACATCCTAACCGCCTGCGACCAGGGCTCCCTCTGCCTCCTCGTCCTGCTTGACCTGTCTGCTGCGTTCGACACAGTAGATCACACCATCCTCCTCCAACGTCTTTCCTCCCACCTCAACCTTCAAGGCACAGTCCTTGACTGGTTCCATTCCTACCTGACCCACCGCCTACATTTTGTATCTTCCAACGGTTTCTCCTCAAACCCCCGCACAGTTTCTCACGGCGTCCCCCAGGGCTCTGTCCTCGGCCCCCTCCTTTTCACCCTTTACACGCTCCCTCTGGGCGATGTCATCCGCAAACATGGGGTAAATTTCCACATGAATGCGGATGACACCCAGCTGTACCTTTCCGCCTCATCCCTCAACCCCCAGACCATCGATGTTCTGACAGCATGTCTGTCCAACATTGAGTCCTGGACAAGGGACAACTTCCTCCAATTGAACGTGAGCAAGACCGAGGCCCTCCTGATCGGCTCATGCCAGCGCCTTCGCACATCGGGCGCTGCCAGCCTCAACATCCAAGGCTGTACTCTCCACCTCACAAAGCCAGTCAGGAACCTTGGCATCACGTTCGACCATAAACTCTCCTTCCTCCCCCACATCCGTGCCTTGACTGGCACCGCCTATTTCCATCTGCGCAACATTGCCAGGTTCCGCAATTATCTCACCCCCCACGCTGCCGAAACACTCGTGCACGCATACATCACCTCACGGATGGACTACGGAAACTCTCTCCTTGTCGGCCTCCCCAGCTCCTCCATTCACAGGCTGCAGGTCATCCCAAACTCTGCAGCCCGTGTACTATCCCTCACCCGCCTCCGCGACCACATAACCCCCACCCTCGCCCGTCTCCACTGGCTCCCCATCCTCCAGAGGATCGAGTTCAAGATCCTCGTCCTCACCTTCAAGGCCTTACACGGCCTTGCCCCGCCCTATTTAACCGATTTACTCTCCCCCTACACGCCCACCCGGACCCTCCGTTCAGCAGGACTTGGCCTGCTCCAAGCCCCCCGCCCGAACCACCCCACCATCGGAGGCCGGGCCTTCAGTTTCTCCGCTCCCACCCTGTGGAATTCCATCCCCCAATCCCTCCGCCTTGTTTCCTCCCTTTCCTCTTTCAAGGCCGGTTTGAAGACTTTCCTCTTCGACCGTGTCTTTTGTTCCCCCCCGAATTTTTCGACCTCCCCTACGTGTTTCACCCCCTCCCGAACACTCCCCTCCCAGCTCGGGTCACACGCCTCTTGTGCAGCGCCTTGGGACGTCCTCCCAACGTGAAAGGTGCTTTATAAGTTTAAATTGTTGTTGTTGTTGTTGAATTTGCTGCACTGAGGCTTGAATACTGAAGTATGACCTTGCTGTAACTTCAATCCATTCACAGTAAATCTGACTTTGATTCTTCCTCCATGTCCTCACAATGAATAGCTTATGTGAAGAAGCTGGGAAGTTAAATTTTTGGACAGTTTGGATGAGAGTGGATTTGAAGGGATTCTGTTCAATAATAACAATAATAATTGCATTTGATAAGAAGCCTGATCACATCTTTGAAGGTCTCCAAACACTTTACAAAATCTAATTTAAAATGAATTAACGGTGTATTTTGTGGACGAAACGTGGCAGCCAATTGCATGCAATCTCCTGACTGCTGTTTAAATGTTCTTGAAGCAGATGTGGATGACTGCGTGATGGATCCTTGTCAGAACGGAGGGACGTGCATTGATGGTATCACCACCTACAACTGTAAATGTTCAGATGGATATACTGGCAAGCACTGTGAGATCGGTGAGAGCCTTGAAAAGTAACTGTAAGATTGAGGGGAGGGGAATAGAGGGATATGCATATCAGGGATGAGACATTTTGGAGATTAAGAGGAAGGACCTTGAGATTGGGAGAATGTTAGAGTAGGAACCATGTGATCTGTGGAGTCCTGCAGCTCAGTGGGTAGAGCTGTAAGGTAAGCTGCCTTACAAGAGAGACCCGGTTTCAGTTCCAGTCAGGGTGAAACCTTGGGCAAGTTTCCTTACTCCACATGCCCAATAATAATCCCTCAAAAACCAATAATAATTCGATCACTTCAATCCACGACTGTTTGTGGGACACTGATGTACACAATTGGCAGCCACATTTCGCCCACATACATTCAATTCTCTTTACAATATATTCTATGAAGCACTTTGAGATGTCTAGAAGAGGTGAAAAAAAAGCGCTATACCAAATGCAAGGATTATTATTATTATTATCTGGCAGATCATTAAAGAGGTAAGAAAGCTGGGATCATGGGCAGTGTTACAGGGGAAGGGATGAGGAGGTCAGGATAGTGAATGGTCTTAGCCAGATGAATGCATTTGAGATGGTTAACCTGCACTCACTGGTTTCACGGTTTACAATTGCAGCTGATTCTATGTGTGATGTGGAAGAGTGTGAAAATGGCGGGGTCTGCAAGGTGCAGAACGGAACTGTTGTGTGCATCTGTCGAGCAGGCTACACCGGGGAGCACTGTGAAACTGGTAAAACCTCTTCACTTTGTCTTTCATTGTCTCTGTCTTCACTCTTGCCTTTTCTCTAGGTGTCTTTCTGTCTGTCTCACTCTCACGTCCTTTCTCGATGGCTCCCACTCTCTGTCCCACTGTTGCCAAATAAGGGAAGACAAGTAATCTTTCTTATAACCAATTAAATTGGTATAATTCCAATTTCTAGCCATTGTTATCAAATTCCTTTAGGCAGACTGATTAACAACAAATTACAATTGTAAAGCGCCTTCCACATCAGGAGGGCATCCCACAGTGATCAGATCCTAACTATATATACAAACAAGTCTGTGTTGTCTTCGTGTTGGACACTGGAACAAGTGACTGGATGTACACATTACAGCCAGAAACACATGATAACACCATATGAGATGTAGTGCAAAATCACTGTGGAATGAGCTGGTCTCGTGCTAATGTTTCCACGTTGGGGGCTGTGTGGAGGGGACTCAGTGATGTTGTTTCTGTGACTGTGTAGAGGGGTCTCTGAGCATAAAATTTTACTTCTTGTCCATTTAGAAATTGATGAGTGTGACTCCAGTCCGTGCCTGAACGGAGGAGAGTGCATCGATCTGGTGAATAACTACACTTGTCTTTGCCCCGAATCGTACACAGGGAAGCACTGTGAGATCGGTAAGCAGAAATGCACATTATCCCAAACTGATAGATGCCTCTAATTATTGCTGCCCTGCAATCTACCAGAGGTCTGAAACTTTACCATGTTTCAGTCCGTAAAACCATTTTGTCTCGAAATGCAAGATTCTGCAGAAATGGGAAAAATCCTGAAATTCAGTTTTTTCACAGTTCTTAACAATAACCGGCTTCCAAATTGAGCCTGAATTCAAGAATTTTCTACAATTCCACAGAATTATCAAATATGAGATGAAATTCTCCCTCGGGGGAATTGTAGGTGCTTAGGAGAGAGAACCTCACAGGGATCTTATCAATGGGAAGCCCTGGAGGTGAATTTGGTTTACCTGACATTAATGCATTAAAACGTAACTGTACGTGCTGCAGTGAGTGAGAGTCCAGGGCTCAACTGATGGAGCGGGATCATTTTGTCACATCCAGACGCAGCTGCTTCTCTTCCAGATCCCTCTGCCTGCCAAGACGAGAGCTGCCAGAGACGGCATCAGTGTAACTACATCCGACCAGGCCGATACATCTGTACCTGCTCTCCTGGGTTCTATGGTAGCAACTGTGAATACGGTAAGAAATTAGAGGATGGATAACCAAGGACCTGGGGGAGCGTGAAGAAGGCGTCTGGGGCTGAGGTTGCCATATGCATCATCTGTTGTGTTAGATTGATCTGTCGCCAAGTATTTTGTTGAGACTTTCTTTTTAAACATCTGTTATCAAATTGCTTTGGAATTTGGACTTGTTGTCAACCCTATAGGGTCCGTTGATATGGAAATTTTCCGATTTAGATATATCGACGGGCTCATATCGAGATATACCGATATATCGATATTTTCGGGACTTTCGTACTGCGCATGCGCGCGCATTCCGAGGTGCGCACGCATTCGGAGGTGCGCGCGCATTCAGGGCCTATCTCCTCAGGAGGTAAATATCTCTCTGTGTCTCTCACACTCACTCTCTCCATCTCTGGGTTTTTCTGTCTGTGTCTCTGTGTCTCTCTCCTCTCTCACATTGCCCCCCATCTCACTCTCTCTCTCTCTCTCTCTCTCCCCCTCCCCCCTCCCCTGTCGTCTCTCTCCCACCCCTCCTCCGCCGTCTCTCTCCCCACCCCAGCCGTCTCTCTCCCCCCGCCCCCGTCTCTCTCCCCCCGCCCCCGTCTCTCTCCCCCCGCCCCCGTCTCTCTCCCCCCGCCCCCGTCTCTCTCCCCCCGCCCCCGTCTCTCTCCCCCCGCCCCCGTCTCTCTCCCCCCCCGCGTCTCTCTCCCCCCCCCCCGCCGTCTCTTCCCCCCTCCCCCCCCCGTCGTCTCTTCCCCCCTCCCCCCGTCTCTCCCCCGCCCCCCGTCTCTCCCCCCTCTCGTCTCTCTCCCCCCTCTCGTCTCTCACCCCCCGTCTCTCCCCTCTCACCCTTTGCATACCTAAATATTGTATTCGAGGACTATGAATACAGTATAGCAGCTTGTATGTGCATTGTCTATAGAGATGAGCATTCTGGGTCTTGTAGTTCAGTGCGCGCATTCCGATTTTTTTCGATATATCGATTTTTTGAAATATCGATATTTTTGAAATGCCTATATCGGCGTATCGATATGAAAATTATATCGGATATAACCGATATATCGTCGGACCCTACAACCCTAACAGTTTTTTTTTCTTCTGCTTTGCTTAAGGTGGGCCCACCATATTGGGGGCCTGTGACCCCAACCCATGTCAGAATGGGGGCGCATGCAATGAGACGGATGATGGCTATCTCTGTAACTGTCCTGACGAATTTGCAGGAAGTGACTGTGAAAATGGTGAGTTTTTGTTTAAGGAACGTTGAGTTGGGAGCAATGTGTATCATTCTCAGTTCATCCCATTGCCACCAGTTCTCCCCGATCCCAGTTCATATTCCCACTGTTACTAGTGTATAGCTTGCCCTGTTGATCCAACTGTGCATCTTGCTGTTTTCAGTGCAGATCACAGAATTCCCGTTGCAGATCCTACTACCTCCCTATATGTGGATTTCAATATTTCTGCTACTTCCAGTAATTTTTCAATTACTGTTTTGTTATGTGGTGTTCTCTGGTCTCACTGGTCCTATTGTATGCATCACATTATTCTCACTATGTTTCATTTTTGATCCAAGTATCACAGTGTCTGAACAAGGTATCAGTCAGGCTCAGTGGGTAGCACTCTTGCCTGAATCAGCAAGTTGTGGGTTCAAACCACAGATCAGGACTTTGAAATTCATCGACTAGGCTGATGCGGCAGTGAAATGATGCATTCATTTCTGGTATTATTGGAAAAGGGAAGGGAGTTTCTCCTGGTGTCCTGGCCAACAATAGTCCAAACAAAATTGTTCATTCACTTCAAGGCTGTTTGTGGGACATTGCTGTTTGCAAATTGGCTGCTGTGTTTACCTACAAAATAGTCACCATACTGTACACTATATCCTATGAAGTGCTTTGAGTTTCAACAGCATGATCAGGCCCTATCTAATAATAATAATAATCCTTGCATTTGATATGGGGGTTTTGCATGTCTTCTATACATCTCAATATGTTTCACAGAATATACTGTAAAGTGAATTGAATGTATACATGTGGGTGAAATGCAGCAGCCAATTGCGCACAGTAGTTTCCCACAAACAGCTGTGAATTGAAGTAACCAATGTGTTTTTTTGGGGTGTGAGATTATTATCAGGTATGTGAAGTAAGGAAACTTGCCAAGGTTTCACCCTACTGGGAATCAAACGCAAGTCTCTCACTTCCAATCAAATATAAGGATTATTTGCTATTATTAACTATGAAATGTTGGTAATTTTTACCCACAGAGGTGTTGCAGCCTTGCAATGCTCACCAGCAGTGCCCACATGGTGCTTCCTGCACAGAGTACAGAGGAACCTATCGTTGTATCTGCCCACAGCGACCCAATGGAAAAGACTGTGAGTTGATGACTCAATGACATACAGAGGAAAATTAGCGTTGTAATCAACATCTGTGACCAGGACTCCCTCTGCCTCCTCGACCGATCCGTCGCATTCGATAGAGTCGACCACTCAATCCTCCTCCACCGCCTCTCCTCCGTCCTCAACCTTCAAGGCTCTGTCCTTGACTGTTTCCAGTCGTACCTCTCCCACCGCCTTCACTTCGTCTCCTCCAGCCCTCGCACAGTCACATGCGGCGTTCCCCAGGGCTCTGTCCTTGGCCTCCTGCTCTTCATCCTCTACACTCTCCCCCTGGGCGACATCATCTGCAAACAAGGGTTAAACTTCCACATGTATGCGGATGACACCCAACTCTACCTCTCCACGTCCACCTCGACTCCATGACTACTGGCGTTCTGACTACATGTCTGTCCGACATTGAGTCCTGGACAAGGGTCAATTTCCTCCAGCTCAATGTCAACAAGGCGGAGACCCTCCTGATTGACTCACGTCAGCGCCTTCGCACTCAGACGCTGACAACATCAGCATCCAAGGCTGCTCTCTCCACCTCTTGAAGCCAGTCAGGAATCTGTGGGTCTTGTTTGACCCCGAATTTCCTTTCTCCCTTGTATCCACTCCAAGACCGGTACAGCCTTCCATCACCTCCGTAACATGGCCAGACTCTGCCACTACCTCACCCCCCCATGCTGCCGAAACTCTCATCCACGTCTTTATCACTTCCAGGCTCGACTATGGGAAGTCTTTCCTTGTCAGCCTCCCCAGCTCTTCCCTTCACAGGCTGCAGATCATTCAGAATTCTGCAGCTCGTGCACTCTCCCGTACCAGGCTCCACGACCACATCACTCCCACCCTCGCCCGTCTCCACTAGCTCTCTATCCCCCAGAGGATCTAATTCAAGATCCTCACCCTCACCCTCAAGGCCATTCATGGCCTTGGCCCTGCCTATCTCTCTGACCTGCTGTCTCACTATCAGTCTGCCCGTACCCTCTGTTCGACTCAGGCCTGCTCCACGACCACGGCCCTAACTGCCCTACCATTGGTGGCTGGGCTTCCAGCCTCTCTGCTCCCACATTGTGGCACTCCATCCCGCAATTCCTTCGCCTCACTTCCTCTCTTTCCTCCTTCAAGGCCGGTCTCAAGACCTTCCTCTTTGACCGTGCCTTCTGCTCCCCTCCTAATTCCTCTACCTCTCCTACTCTCCTTCCGCTTCCCCCTACCCCAACCCTTCCCCCCATGCTCGGGTCCCGACCTGACTGTTCAGCGCTTTGGGACATCCTCTCGACGTGAAAGGCGCTCCATAAGTGTAATTTTCTTATAAGTATAATTTTGTTGTTGACAGTCTCACTGTCTTGGGATGCTGTGTGGGAGCTTGCCCCCTCCCGCGGTTCCTTTTTCCCCACACTGCTTCTCCTAGTTTTTCATAGAATTTTAGATTCATAGAATTTTACGGCACAAACGGAGGCCATTCGGCCCATCTAGTCTGTGCCGGCTCTTTGAAAAGAGCGATTCAATCCCACTGCCCCGCTCTCTTCCCAAAGCCTAATAGACCTGTTCTCCCTAAATAAAGATCTAATTCCCTTTTAAAAGTTGTTATCGAATCAGCCTCCACCACCTTTTCAGGCAATGCATTCCAGATTCGAACAACTCGCTGAGTGAAAACATTTCTCCTCAGCTCCCCTCTACTTCGCTTTGAAACTATTTTAAATCTGTGACCACGAGTCACAGATTCGCCCACGAGTGGAAATAGGTTTTCTCTATTTGCCCTGTCGAAACCCCTCATGATCTTATAAACCTCTATTAGGTCTCCCCTCAATCTTCTCTGCTCCAGAGAGAATAACCCTAGCCTATCTAGCCTATCCTCATAGCTGAAGTCCCTCAATCCTGGCACCATCCTATTAAATCTTCTTTGCACCCTTTCCAATGTCTTCACATCCTTTCTATAGTGTGGTGACCAAAATTGTACACAGTACTCCAGCTGAGGCCTCACCAAAGTTTTATAGAGGTTAGTCAGCACTTTTTTTAGATTCATAGAATTTTACGGCACAAAAGGAGGCCATTCGGCCCATCTAGTCTGTGCCGGCTCTTTGAAAAGAGCGATTCAATCCCACTGCCCTGCCCGCTCCCCATAGCCTAATAGACCTGTTCTCCCTAAATAAAGATCTAATTCCCTTTTAAAAGTTGTTATCGAATCAGCCTCCACCACCTTTTCAGGCAATGCATTTCAGATTCGAACAACTCGCTGAGTGAAAAAATTTCTCCTCAGCTCCCCTCTACTTCGCCTTGAAACTATTTTAAATCTGTGACCACGAGTCACAGATTCACCCACGAGTGGAAATAGTTTTTCTCTATTTGCCCTGTCACTTCCTGACTTTTGTACTCTATACCCCTATTTATAAAGCCTAGTATTCCATATGCCTTCTTAACAGCCTTGTCTACCTGTCCTGCCACCTTCAACGAGTCACTAACACAAGTTCGTCTCGGTCATTGGTTTCCCTATTAAACGCAGATCAAAGAACGATTGCTTTTGTCTTCCATGCAGTGATCCCATCTCCCTGTGACTCGGATCCCTGCCAGAAAGGAGGCACTTGCATTGAACAGGATGGTACCTACACCTGCCAGTGCGTACCTGGTTTCAGCGGGCAGCACTGTGAGAGAGGTCTGTTTTCACTCCTGTCATTGCATTGTGTTATGGCAACACTGAGCATACTGGTGCTGTCTACATCATCCCATTGTCAGTCCTGCATCTATTTTTCCATTAGAGTTGCGCTGGACTTTGACAACAAAAACAACAACTTGCAATTATTTAGGGCCCTCACACAGGGTAGGCTTCCCAGAGCACTTGATAGTGGCAGAACACAACGCTGAACTGGGGGAGAAGGGGAAATGAAGATGGGGAAGGATGGGGCAAAGTGGAGACATGGAGGAAGAATGTTCCAGGCATTTTGGCTGAAAGCACAGCCACCAATAGTGGAACGGAGTGCACGAAGCCAAGCAGGGGGCTGGAGCAGGTCGAGCAGAGATATTGTGTATGGGCTGGGGAGCAACAACAATATACATTTGTATAGCGCCTTTCATGTCAGGAGGACTTCCCAAGGCTCTAAGGGAGGGAGTAAGCAAGTCTGAGAGATAGGAGATTCACTTAAGAAAGAGCTTGATTGGAGTTTAGTGCTCTAATTGGAGGACACTGAGGAAGGTATTCTGGAAGAGTGAGGCCAAATTGGCTTGAAGGATTATTTTCGTCCGAACCTCTCTCTTTCCCCTGCCATGAAATGTCTGTTCTCTCTTGTTGAACTGCATGTCCATGCTTTGCCTTATTATGGCAGGATATAGCTGCAGCGAAGTTCACTGATTTAATCTGCACAGTGAAAAGAGAATGAATGTCGTTTTCAAAATGAAATAATTTCTTCTCCGTTCCCTCAGAAAGACTCAGTTCTTGTGCATCCAATCCATGTCGGAATGGTGGAACCTGCAAGGAGTCCCACGGCACGTACCAGTGTGTATGTCTGTACCGCTTCACTGGCACGCACTGTGAGACTGGTATGTTGGAGAGGGTGACATGGGTTAGGGACTCAGTGATGGGCACTGAGAGGAGATAACTTGGGGGAGAATGGGATGTTATTGATGGATACAAAGGGTGGGGTAGGAACGAATACAGATAAATTAGTGCCATTATACAGGTACATAAATGTTGGGCATAAAGAGTGTAAAGATAAAGTTAAATAAATGATTAATTCAGAAGTCATTGCTGAATGGGTGTATCCATGAAATACATAAAGAATGCTGAAGGTGACATTGGCCAGTGTCATCAGTGATGGTATGAAGTGGCACGTGGTGTATAACAATTACTTTCGTGTTCGCTGTGTGTCTCTGAATGTTTGCACCTCAGTGATGCACAGTGACGGTCTTTCTGCTTCTGTAGGAAAGCCAGATCCTTGCTCCTCCAGTCCGTGCCAGAATGGTGGCACCTGTTTCCATTACATCGGCAAATACAAGTGCGAATGTCCCCAAGCTTTCACTGGGCGGCACTGTGACACAGGTACACCACAAATCACTCATGAAAAAAGTGTAGTCATGATGTCTAGTGTTCATTTAAGCATTTTCCTTTGTAAATATCTCAATTGGTCAAACGCCTTCTTACTCTGTGACATTGTGTGCTAACCTGAGCACATTATAGTACCAGATATAGGTCAAGAATGTCTTCACCATGGGAGCGAGATCAAAGTTCAATCTGCCTGTTCAGGTGGATGTTAAAGATCCCACAACACTAAATGTAAAGGAAAGAGAGATCCTCCTGGTTTCCCAGTGAGCAACTCCTGTTTCTGAAACCTGCACTTTCAAGCACTGCATGGAAAGACAGTGAATGTGCAAGCTGTGAGCTCTTTTCCCAGCACTGATGGGACTGTTTCTTGTGCTGTTTAGAGGTGGACTGTGGAATCCCTGATGAGGTGAAGCATGCCCAGATCCTGATCTCTTCAACGTTGTATGGTTCTGTCGCTCAATACATTTGCGAGCCTGGCTACTCACTGCCAGCAGATACCAGAGAGAGCGTGTGTCGAGTAGACGGACAGTGGAGCAAAGCACCTGTATGTGAGGGTGAGTGACAGCAGGGTGTGGAGAGGGCGGGGGAAAGAGTGAATGGGGGTGTGATGGAATGGGAGCTGATCTCTGATTGATCTGAATAACAATTCAACGTCTTCTCCTCAGAAGTTGACGAGTGCTCCACACAGCCATGTTTGAATGGGGGCGTGTGTCGAGACGGGGTAGCTAATTTCCACTGTGACTGTCAAAGAGGGTACACTGGGAGGTCCTGTGAGTCAGGTAAGCAGCGAGGGAGAGTGGGTTTGTAATGAGCTAAGACGTATCTTGTGCGAGTTTGGCCACAATGATACGTAGGCATTAGAATTACAGTGACTCCTGTGATGCACTTTAAAGCATCTTCCTGACGTGAAAGGAGCTACATCAAATGCAAGGCTTATGATCTAATGGGCATAGGATAAGTGTAGAGTCAGAGGTCTAGGTCAGGTTATTAACAGATATGTGGAGAAAGTGGGAAATTGGAATTGAAAGGATTAGTTGAGGTACAGACCAGCCAGGATCTAATTAAATGGCAGAACAGGTTTGAAGGGTGAAAGTCCTACTTCTGTTCCTGTGACACCCAGTGGCTGGTGTTAGCAGCACTGCCTGCGCAGACCTCCCTCTCCAGTTACAGCTGGAAACCCTTGCCAGACTATGCACCTGGAGGGAAATGCAGTTGTTCTAGCTTTACACTCTTATCAACAGAAACGGACAACTGTGCTTCAGAACCCTGTAAGAATGGTGGAACCTGCCAGAACGCACAAGGATTGTACATCTGTCACTGTCCGGACAGCTTCAGTGGCAATGACTGTCAAACAGGTAAAGGGCCAGACAAGGCAGTGGGTCCAGTAACCTGTGACCTCCAAGCTGCCAACTCTCCCGATATTTGCGGAAACCTTCCAATTTTACACGCTCCCTTCCGCCCTCCCGATCCCAGATAAATAACTTCCCATTTTTTGCCATTTCATAACTTAAGCTAAATCTCCCTTGCACCACCCGTATAGTTACTACATGTAACTACACCGCACCTAGAGTATTGTGTGCAGTTTTGGTTTCCTTATTTAAAAAAGGACATACTTGCCTTAGAGGTGGGGCAGTGTAGATTCACTAGGTTAGTTCCTGGAATGAAGGGACTGACCTATGAGGATAGGTTGAATAAACTAGGGCTGTATTCTCTAGAGTACAGAAGAATTAGGGGAGATCTTATTGAAACATATAAGATTCTTAAAGGGATGGATAAAGTAGGCACTGAGAGACTGTTTCCCCTGGTAGGAGAATCTATAACCAGGGGTCACAGTCTTAAAATTAAGGGTCAGCTTTTTAGAACAGAGTTGAGGAAACATTTCTTCACACAGAGGGTAGTGAATTTATGGAATTCACTACCCCAGAAGGCTGTAGATGCTCAGTCCTTCAACATTTTCAAGGCTGAGACTGATAGATTTTTGAAAAATAGAGGGATGAAGGGATATGGGGATAGGGCAGGTAATCAGAGTTAGGTGAGAAGATCAGCCATGATCTTATTGAATGGCGGAGCAGGCTCGAGGGGCCGAACGGCCTACTCCTGCTCCTAATTCTTATGTTCTTATGTACATGCAGGTAGAGATCACTCGACATCTTGTCTTCCCGCTCCCACGCCGGCGGCGTCACCCCCCCCACCGGTAAACATCATCACATCACCCCCCCCCCCCCCATTGATCTCTGCCTCTGCCAAACCCTCGGGGCCGCCGCTGCTCACACAGTGAGCAGCGGCGGCCAAACCCTCTGCTGGCGGCAAGGCCGCAGTGACACTATGGTGCTCAGCCTCCTGCAGTGGTGGTGTGCATTATGCAGTGTGTGTGTCTGTGTGTACGCTGCATTGCTGTACTGTAGTACACGTACGTGCATGGGAGCTCCAAAGAGAGTAATACAAGGTCAGCTTACCCAGTGCTCCACATTAAACCTGTATTTTTGGGGGCCCAGCTGGACCCTCGGATGTTTTCAAGGCGCCTAAGTGTGTTGTAGATCATAACTTATTTTTGCGCCCAATGCTAAAATTAAGGTGTCCAGGGAGCCTGGATGCCTGTTAATGTCGAGCCCTGGCTTAACTATTGGCTGATACTGAAGTGATAGAGGCAATAACAAAATCCTCCTGAAAATGTAACAAACCTTCTTGAAAAATTACTACAACCTTCCTGAAAATCTTCCTTGATGGTTGGCAGCTCTGGATGGGGAACGGGGTGATGAGGTGGGTTTGACACTAATCCCAGGGACATGGACCACAAGCAGCCTAGACCAGCCTTTCCTGTCTGACTGAAGCAGCTGTGTTTCTCATTATCAAGTGGATGGGAATGAGAGCAAAGAGCACATCATGAATACACTATAGTCTCATAAAACGGTTGGGGGAAGATGTGTGGTGTAGGTGTGATGGGTGGTCTGATTTTGTCTTTACCCTTGGTGTGATGGAATCTATTGATAGCCACAAAGATTGTACACCACGGAAACAGGCCACTGAGCCCTGAATTTTATCGTCCAAATCATTCTCCACCCATTCTTACTCTATCTCTTATCCTTCTATTCCCTTCTTGCTCATGTAAAAGTCTAGCCTCTTCTCGTAGGCTTCTCCACATCTAATTCAACCACCACTTCAGGCAATGAGTTGCACGGTCCCACCACCCTCTGTGTTATGTTCCTCCTCAATTCTTTTTTGGAACCCCCTAGTCACTGTCTTACATCTGTGTACCCTGGTTATGGACTCCCCATCCAGTGGAAACAACCTACCTGTGCAAACCTTATCAAACACATTTATAATTTTATACACTTCCTATTAAGTCACATCAATGTTCCTGCTTTGACTATAATAATATCTAGTATTTACATGAGGGTATGCCTAGGCCCTGTCTCAGGCTGTGTTTCTTGCTGTTTCTGCCTCTTGCAGTTGTTGACGGGTGCCGGCTGGACCCCTGTGGCTCTCGTGGCTTCTGCCGCAGTGTGAACGGATCCTACAGCTGTACCTGTAAAGTGGGCTATTCTGGCAAGCACTGTGCTAAAGGTAAGGGGAACATGAAAAAGATTGGCGCAGTCCCATTGTGCCATGTTCATTCCCTCCTGGGTGATCTACTCTCTTCTTTTCACCTTCCCCTGTATTGCACAGGATTGCCAACACTTTTTGCACTGTCCAATAAAGGGGAAGGACTCAGTTGATCAGAAGCAGCAGGATAGAGCTCTACAACAACAACAACAACTTCAATTTATATAGTGCCCTCCACGCCAAACAGCATCTCAGAGTACTTACAATAACGGATCCCGGGTCCAGGCCATGGGCAGGGAGAGAAAGGTGACTGAAGGCACAGTTGAAAATAAAGGTCTTTAGCTGAGACCTGAAACTAGGAGGAGAGGGGGCAAAATGAAGGGAGTGAGGAAGGAAGTTCCAGAGCTTCGGGGCATAGTGACTGAAGGCACGGCCACCGATGGTGGAGCAGAGAATTCGGGGGATGAGTAGGAGACCAGAACTGGAAGAAAGAAGGCAGCGGGTGCTGTGTTGGGGAGAGGAGGTCAGAGAGGTAGGTGAGGTGCAGAGGAGTGGAGAGATTTGAAAACAAGAGTGAGGATCTTGAAATCGATCCTCTTCAGGACAGGGAGCCAGTGAAATCTGGCAAGGACTGGGGTAATCTGGGAGCGAAGTTTGGTGTGGGTGAGAACGCGGGTGGCAGAGTTCTGAATGAGCTGGATTTTATGGATTGTGGTGGAGGGGAGATCAGTGAGGAGTGTATTTGCCTAGTCCAGCCAAGAGGTGACAAAGGCATGGACCAGAGTTTCAGCGGCTTTTGAGGCAAGATATTGCCAGAGATGGGCAATACATCGCAGGTGGAAAGAAGCATTGCTGCTGAGGGACTGGATGTGGGGGAAGGACAGTTGGGTGTTGAACCTGACGCCACTGTTGCATATCGGTTTCGTGAGTTTTAGGGGCAGGTCAGGTAGTGGAGTAGGTGAGAGTCGTGTGGCTGATGGCGAGAGCCAAAGAGTATGGCTTCCGTCTTGTCAACATTGAGCTGAAGCAAATTTGCGCTCACCCAGCTCCTGATGTCTGACAGGCTGACAGAACATCAGAGGACTGGGGGTCGCAAAATGAGGTGAGGAAATAGAGTTGGGTGTCATCCGCATACATGTGGAAGTGTGCCCCATGTCTGCGGATGACATCACCAAGAGGGAGCATTATAGATGAGGAAGAGGAGGCGGCCAAGGTTGGATCCTTGGGGTACCCCACAGGTAACTGGGTGACAGCGGGAGGAAAAGCCAATTTTTGGCGATGTACTGCTGGCGGTTTGTGAGGTAGGACTCGAACAAGGCGAGTGCGGTCTGATTGAGGTGGATGACGGAGGATAGGCAGCGAAGGAGGATGGAGTATCAAACATGACTGACAGGTCCAGGAGGACAAGGAGGCAGAGGGAGCCCTGGTCACAGATAGAGAGGGCATCACTTGTGACTTTCACAAGCGCAGTCTCTGTACTGTGGGCAGGGCGGAAACCGGATTGGAGGGGTTCGAAAAGCGAATGGGAGGAGAGGTGGGCACAGAGTTCCTTGACAACAATGCGTTCAAGTAATAATAATAATCCTTACATTTATATAGTGCTTTCCACATCTTATCGACGTCTCAATGTGCTTCACAGAATACAACTACCTCCCAAGGTAGAGACCAGAGCAGTGGGGGAGGAGTTGGGGTTGGGAGAAGAAAAGAGGGAAGAAAGTACTTTGGAAGGAAGGGCAGGTTAGAAATGGGGCAGTAGTGGCTAGGGTTCCGGGGATCTAAGTTAGGTTTTTTGAGGAGGGGGTGATGATGTCAGTTTTGAGGGGGGCAGGGACTGATCCTGTGGAGAGGGACTGATTTACGATGTCAGCCAGCAGTGGGCAGAGGAGTGGGAGCTGGGTGAGCAGTAGGTTGGTGGAAGGGGGACGAGGCAGCAGGTGGTGGGCTTCATTGCGGTGATGGTAGATGAGGGGGAGGAAGGAGAGACAGGGAAGAAGGATTGTAGGAATGGGGTTGTGGTAGGAGCTGATGATGGGGAAGGTGAAGGGGACGGAATGACGGTGGTGGGCAACAAGAGGCAGGAGGATGAGGCTGCCTTGTGGATTTTGGAGTAGAAGAAGTCCATGACCTTACACTTCGCATTTGAAGTGAAGATTGAGGATGCCTGAGGGGGCACACGGAGGAGATGATGAGTGGTGGAAAAGAGGACTTTGGGGCTGTTTTTAGCCTCGAGGATGATGTTTGAGTAATAAGCTATTTTTGCGTGTGACAGTGAATGGCAGTAACTGTGGAGATGCTCGAGGCACAGTTGGTGATGAACCTTCAGGCCGGGTTTCTGCCACCCCACGCTCGAGCGGTCAATACTGTGTCTTTTGTGAGCGGAGATGACTTTTGCATCAAGGGGATCGGGTGGGTTTGGAGATGTTCTTGGACTTCACGAGGTTGAGAGAGTTGAAGGTGGAGGAGAGGCGATCGTTGAGCAACTGGACGACTGCTTCAGGATCTCTGCAGGTGGAAGGCCAGGAAGGATAGGATGTCAGAGGATGTGAGGGCCCCTGAGAGGGTCTCGGACAAGACTTTTCCATGGGTGGAAGAGTACAGTTGAGGGTTTGGTGGAAGAGAAAGGGATGTGAGAGGAGAAGGAGATGAGGAAATGGTCCGAGATTACCTTGTCCATGATGTTGAAGTTGGAGACGTCAAGGCCGTGGGTGAGGACAAGGTCAAGTGCATGGCCACGGTTGTGGGTTTGGAGATTTGATATGGAGGGTGAGGTTTAGGGAGGAGAGGAGGGCAGTGAAATCAGAGGATGTGATGCAGGGGGAGTTTAGGTGAAGGTTGAAGTCACCCATGATGAGCAGGTGTTCAGAGCAGAGGGACAGGGAGGAGAGGAGATGGGATATCAGAGAGGAAGGAGCCAGAGGGTTTTGGAGGGTGGTAGAGCAGAAGATTTTTTAGAGAAAGAGAAGGATGGTAGAGGATGAGGTGCTAGAAAGAGGGGAAGCAGCCAGAGGAATAGGGGGAAAGACCAAGGGAAGCTGTTCCCAGTGAGCTCACTTGCCTCCTCCAATTAATCTTCCCTCTTTCCTGGTGGTTTGTTTTTGCAGAGCTCGTGCCCCCTACAGCGCTGAAAGTGGTGAATGTTGAGGAGCGGGAAATCGAGATCTCGTGGCGCCCGCCGGAGACTGGGACTGGTCAGCAGCCAATTGACGGCTTTGCCGTGACACACACGTCCTATGACGGAGCGGTGCGCAGGACGGACTTTGTCAATAAGAGCAGATCGCGGCACGTCCTGAGGCTTCTCTCCTCCGGGCGGCTTTACAACATCTCCGTCTTCTCCGTCAAACGTAATGCCAATCACAATGACATCAGCAATCCCGCTTCACTCCTGGTCTGGACGAGTAAGTACGTTCACACTTGAGCCTCCTTTACACAATCTTATGCTAGTCCCTTCCTCCTGTACCAGATCCCTACTGTGCCGTCTATTCCAAACAGAATTGGCCGTTTTCAATAGATTTGGCCAAGCTGCCAGGGGATTAGTATGAACTTTACCTTTAAGGCACACACTCTGCTGCTTATCATCTGGCTTGTGACCAGCTTGCACTACCTGTCTGTTTCACACATGGTTTGGACTTTAGTGGCTAAAAGAAAGTTTTTTGTGATATTGTCCAATAGTGCTGAGAAATGGAACCATTCACAAGGTTAGCAATATTTAGCTGCAGGGTTAAGCTGTGCATATTGGATGCATATTCTGATGTATATAGATAAATTTTACAATACTTGTCGACACACTTTTGGTACACACCGTTTTAAAGCCCATTTTAGAATGTGGGTGCAAACCCTTGACTGTAAAGCACCTTGGGATGTCCTGCCGACATGAAAGGTGCTATATCCATGACATTTGTCATTGGGTTTGATAAATGTTTTTGATTGCGGAGGAGGTTGGTACTCTTTGCATTGTGAGTGACAGGATTTCTCCTCTTTAGAACCAGGCCCCATTGCTAATCTGTCTGTGGCCAATGTGACTGCCTCCTCCATAACCATCACTTGGTCTCTCCCCAACCTGAAGCAGCCCATTGTCGACCGAATCCAGCTCTTGCTGAGGTCTGGGAATGCCGGCGGAGATACCACTGTTCTCTTGGGCAACAATGTCACAAACTACACTTTCAAGTGAGTATCATATTCCCCCGTTCCCCATCACTGCAAACCTCTTCCTTATTCACAGGGTTTGAACATTCATCTCGCAAGTTAAAACTGGGCTGGATTATACGACAAGTTGCCTACAATTACAACTCTACACTTAACCCTCTTCACCCAGAGGCTGGTGAATGTACCGCATTCAGATGCTGACAACATCAGCATCAAAGGCTGCTTTCTCCACCTCTTGAAGCCAGTCAGGAATCTGGGTGTCTTGTTTGACCCCGAACTGTCCTTCCTCCCTTGTATCCACTCCATGACCGACACAGCCTTCCAGCACCTCCACAATATTGCCAGACTCCACCACTACCTCACCCCTCATGCCGCCGAAACTCTCATCCACGCCTTTATCACTTCTAGGCTCGACTATGGGAACTCTCTCCTCGTCGGCCTTCCCAGCTCCTCCCTTCACAAGCTGCAGATCATTCAGAACTCTGCAGCTTGTGTACTCTCCCATACCAGGCTCCACGACCACATCACTCCCACCCTCGCCTGTCTCCACTGGCTCCCCATTCCCCAAAGGATCGAATTCAAGATCCTTTTCCTCACCTTTAAGGCCATTCACAGTCTATCTCTTCGACCTGCAATCTCCCTATCAGCCCGCCTGTCCCCTCCGCTCAGCAGACTCAGACCTAACCCCCACCATCGGTGGCCGGGCTTTCAGCCTCTCTGCTCCCACACTGTAGAACTCCATCCTGCAATCCCTTTTCCTCACTTCCTCTCTTTCCTGATTCAAGGTCGGTCTCAAGACATTCCTCTTCAACCATGCTTCTGCTCCCCTCCTAACTCTTCCACCTCTCCTACTCCTTCCCCCTACCCCAACCCTTCCCTCACCACTCGGGTCCCAACCTGACTGTTCAGCGCTTTGGGACATCCTCCCAACATGAAAGACGCTCTATAAATGTAATTTTGTTGTTGTTATCCAGCACAATCGCAGTGGCACATTTAACGAGTCGATTGTTGCACTAGAGTACAGTACGTTTAGTTCTAAATGCTGCCGGTAGTGGCACTTCCGGGTTTTCATCTTAAAGGGGCACTGTTTTTCTTCTCTATCTCTCATTTTTTTCTCTCCCTCTTTCTTTCTCTCTCTCCCTCTCCTTCCTTCCTCTCTATCTCTCCCTCTCTCTTTCTGTTTCTTCCCCTTTCTTTCCCCCTCTCTCTGACAGATACTACATTGCCTGTGTAGCCTGATGGTATTGTGGGATTATGCACTATTTTGGTGAGGGTGGGGTGGGACAAGGAGAGAGAAGGTGGGGGGGGAAAGAGGGGAGGGAGAAAGAGAGAGGAATGGGAGGGGGAGAGAAAAAGGGGAGGGGGAGAGAAAGAGAGGAGTGCGAGGCGGAGAAAGAGAGGTGGGGGAGAGAGAGGGGGTGAGTTGATTAATTTTGAAGGAGAGGAGTGGTGGGGGGTTGGGTTTGGAGCCATTGAGATGCCAGACTGACTGTGTGTGAAAGAGAGAGGGGGAAGGAGAAAAAGAGGAAATACTTGCCCCTTTAAGACAGTACCGTCTGCCATTGTAGAAGTTTGCTTTGTTCATTATAGACTGTAATCGATATTTATTGCTTTATTGGTAAGTATTCATACAATATTCTTATTATTTAGTCAATTATTAATATGGTATATTTTAAAAAAGTTAATATTTTTGTGTTGAGTTTTCGGCAGCTTGTCGCCCGAATATCCGGCATGCCGTTTAACCGGCATTGGCCAGGTCCCGAGGATGCCAGATAAACAGGCTTTTACTGTACTGTAGTACTCAATTTTTGCCACTGTAAAGTGTAGTTGTAGTGGGAGCTTGACTGCTAGGTGACTTTCTTCCTCATCTACATGCTCCCTCTCAGTGATGTCATTCGCAGACACAGGATTAGGTTAACTTCCACATGTATGCAGAAGATACCCAACTCAACTTTTCCACCTCCAGTAGCCACCCCAGAGCTGGATGAGTGTAAATCTCCTGCAGTTAAATGTCAACAAGATAGAAGCCAGTCTTTTGTCCCATGGTTCCGACCTCCTCAACCTACCTGATCTGTCCTTAAAACTCTCCGAACCACATGCACAACTTAGGCGTCAGATTTGATCTCCAGTTATCCTTCCTCCCCTACATGTGGTCCCTCACTAGCACTGCTTTCTTTCATCTCTGCCACATTGCCCAAAAGCTGCTGAAACCCTGGTCACCTCTCAGCTGGACTACTCCAATGCCATCCTAGCTGGTCTCCTCTCCTCCACCATTTACAAAATTCAGCATATCCAGAAGTCTTGTCCACTTCTGGGCAACCCATACCTCTCTAAACTCCCTCTCTACACCCTGAAACTTTGGATCTCCCTCCATAAACCTGTTTTTGTTGTTGTGCTGTGGTGGCCAGGGATCTCCATGTAGACATCAGATGTGACAGAATCTGGCTTGGATGTGATTTTGTTCCCTCCACCTTCCACACATACACGCAAGCACATGTGTACAATATCTGGGATAGCCAGCTAACAGATGCTGTCTGACTCAGACGTTTTCTTGCATTTCCTCCTTATCTCTATGCAGTGGCCTGTCTCCAGGTGAAGTTTACACGCTAGAAGCCATGGCGCGGGGTGGGCAGGTGACCCAGGAGTACCCACTGGAGAGCCTGTGGACCCGACCTCTGCTCACACGGACACGTAGGTTCAAAGCCTTTGCGAGTGCATTTGTGTGCATTTTGGATCCTGACATCCAGTGAATAGGTTAAATGGAAACATCCCATTGGTTATGCAGTCAGGACCTCATCACCCGCTCTGCTTGAGTGATTAAATCCAAGTCGCTGTGCATCCTTCATATGTAGCCGGTCACACCTGCCTTTGTTTGTTGAAGATTGTGCTCCCCTCCACACTTAAATTCCAAGAGATTGACCTATCAGACGTCCTCTAAATCCTCCTTATAACCGTTTGCTTGTCATGTATAGGTATCCCCCGATTTACGACAGGGTAGCATTCCTGAAAAACATCATGCAAATTGAAATGTCATAAATCAGAATGCGGTCCCATTATATAACCTGGGATGTGATATTTTGACAACATTTTCAGACCTTAAACCCACCAAAATAACACACAAAATAACACACAAAATAACACACAAAATAACACACAAAATAACACACAAAATAACACACAAAATAACACACAAAATAACGAACATAGGCAAGATTTAGTATCTAAAGTAATGACTTTGCCGGGTTTCTTACCGCTAGCGGTATTACTGCTGCTCATTTCATTTACTGGTCTCTTTTCTGACATTGTAGAAACGCGGTAGAGGCTGTAAATCGCTCGAAATTGCTGGTGTCACTTCAAAAAAAAGCTGGCTTTTAAACAATGATATAGTGCAGTGGTTCCCAACCTCAGGTTCTGACCCAAATCAGGGTCGCGGTGGGTCCTCAGTTGGGTCGCAAAGGGTCATCAGAATATTTTTTTTCCTTTTCTTAATGCTAAAAATGCTTTTTTAATGCTTTTTAAAAATGCTTCAAAAAAAATTTGACTCTTAAAAAAAAAGCAACGTCGCCGACCAATTTGTATAAAAAGTGTACTTACCAGTTGCGCCGAGTCCACAAAACAGACGGAGATAATGTTTTGCTGAGCTGAGCTTTAGTTGCGGTATCGCTCCCTAGTGGTGGGTGGACCGATTGAAGGCTAATTTGGGTCGCAACAAAAAAAGGTTGGGAACTGACGTAGTAACATGCTATTGGCCAGTCCAAACGCTTGGATACGACTGCGATTTTACCGCAAAATACCGCAAAATACACTATATACTGCGCATGCACAAAAAAATGCGCAAATTTTTTTGTCAGTAAAACGAAACTAAATATTGTTATATTGATAAAAGTTGTTAAAAAATTATGTTTGTTAAATCGAAAACATGTAAATAGAGATGTTGTAAATCGGGGGGATACCTGTAGCAACCAGCCCAGTGATGTCTGCTGGGTAGGGAAACATCTGCTTCCGCCCTGTGGTAAAATCAGCAGCTAGCATAGTTTTGTGGTTGTGTCATGCAGCTTGTTGGCAGACATCAACTTGGCTTTGCTGGTGGATTTCTTGTGGAGCCTTGATGTGCACAAAATGGCCCCTAATGTTTACAGCAATTCTCTCTAAGGGTTTAGAAGTGTGTGGATCACATGCAAGGGTTTTGTTTTTCTGCTGTAAGAGTATTCTAGTGTCTGTACAGTCTCTGCTGGGTGGGAGAGTGTGGTAACATTCCAAACAGCCTTTAACTGTAGGCCTCTAGAAGAATGAAGTGACTGCTAGAAATTTATGTGTCCACTGTATGTCCAATAATAATTTGATCACTCATTCCACGATTGTTTGTGTGGGACACTGCTGTGCGCATTTAGCTACTGTATTTTACCCACAAATATATAGCCAATTCACTTTATGGCATATTCTGTGAAGCACTTTCAGATGACTAGAAGATGAGAAAAATGCTATATCAAATACAAGGATTATTATTATTCCAGGGCCTCTTCCTGCTCAGAACCTTGTGTTGGCTGGTGTTACATCAACTACAGCAAAGATACAATGGAATTACCTGGTGCCCAGCATGAGTGACGGGTTCATCATTAATGTCACAAGTGGAAACAGCATCAAAAGCCGCTACATTCCCAACGGCAGGTTAACCGCTTATGCACTCCGCGATCTGACTGCAGGCCAGCAATACAAGATGGCGCTGATGGTGGTTCAGAACACCGAGAGAGGGAAGTTGCTTAGCGAACCTGTCCACCTGCTCTTCAACACATGTAAGTCAGTGATAGGGGGGAGCAGGGGTGGTGTGGAATAAAGTCTTCAAAGCAGAGACCTCAGTGACCATTGTGGGGATAGACACCCCAAGAAGGACACATTGTGGAGGAGGGAAGAGGAACGTATGGGGCAGAGATCCACTGTGTGACAGCTCATGGCTGTATATGCATTTGAACATCTATCAGGAGTGTCAGCGCTGAACAGGAGCAATGGGGTCAGAGGAAAGCCAGTCCAGGGGGAAGACTTCCTCACCCCAAACTCCTACCGGATTAAAATTTTGGATTTTTAAAAAAAAAAACAATTAAAGAGTATCAGAGCTATGTAAAGAATTGAATTATTTTCTGAGGATCAGTCCTGCAGAAATGAGAGACCGTCCCAGAGGGATGGAATTCTTCTGGCAGAGAGCTTGTGACTGACATCAGGATAGTTACGGGTACTGATTACTGTTACTGGTTCTTTGGAAAATAAACAAGGGAAATGAGTGTAATTCCCGTTTGCTGTTTTGCTAGCGGGAAGTGAAGACAGCTCTGGGAAACAGGAAAAGCATGGACACTCCAGGGGAGGAGCTGAAGAGCACAACCGCCTCCGAATGACCCTGAAGCCCAAGACTGGAGTGACCACTAGACAGCTTGCGCATGTCTCCCAGCAAGAAAAGTAGGTGTAACATTAGCATTTAGCAATCTCGGAACATATTCAATCCATCATCACTGGCAACAGCTCATACTCCTCTCCCATCTCTCCCTTTTCCTGTTCCTGGCAAAGTGACTGGGAGCACCATTTTAGGATCAATGAGACATTCCTGTACACAAATTGACAACTGCTCCTGCCTAATAATGTCATCATATGTTGCAGTAAAATACTTGAGTTGTCTCAAAGACAGGATAAGGAGCTCTACCTACCACATGCATAGCTCATTTTGTCTTTTAGCATTTAATGGGAATTTAGAGTATTGTAGTAACATTGTTCAATTTGGTCTGAATTTGGAAGTTGTTTTTCCACATTCCTTAAAAAGGTTTGGCTGTCAAATTGAGATAATTACGAACTTTCCACGATATTGCATAACATAATGGTACTCCGGGCTGGGAATAGGTGGACTTTCAGGCACCAGGTATGTCGTAAACTGATTCCAGATGTCGCCAGTATGACCTTTCATGACCCCTTTATGTTGAGTGATCAGTCACTGATGTTGATCACCTTCAAATGTTAAGTCAGTGAATAATACAGATAAATGTGCCTTCATTTAACCATCAGATTCTCAGAGCTGCTGGACGGAAGAGCAAGGATCAGTGCCAAATTTACTGACCTGCAGCAGAGATCCATCACCCACAGAAAACGTAGGTACTGGGCACAATTTGCCCTCACTCACCAGTCGCCTGTATCCCAGAGCTGCAGTTCATTTCTGTTTAACTGATGAACGCTGACTGGTCTTTGTGGTGGTTTCATTCCTCCTTCAGGTCCAGAGCCTCCGATAAAGTTGGAAAATCTGGAAGAAGATACCAATCGTATCAATCTAGCTCTAGAGATCCCAGAGTCTGAGACCAACACTAAGCCAGGTAAGGACTGTGAATGGACGAACTAGTGCTGCTGGTGTCCTATCTGTAGCCTTCTCTTTTCTGTGTGTTTTCCTGTGTTTGTAATTCCGTGTATTTCTGTTTCCAGGTGATCAGTGGGAATGCTCCTCAAACCCCTGTAAGAATGGGGGCAAGTGTGTGCGAAGCATGGATTCCTATACGTGTGACTGTGACCCAGGATTCAAGGGGAAAAACTGTGAATTATGTAAGAAAGGTCCACAGCTAGAATTCATTTATGTCTGAGAGTGAGGGGAGGACTGCAGAGATGGAGCAAGACAGGCTCCCCCTGGGGGTAATAGGATGGGATCGGGTGGGGATTGATTGCACTGTTGGAAATATGATGAAGATATTAAAGGTGTTTTCTTTCCAGTTTGTAAGAAGACGCCTCACTCCTGTACACGACTCTATTCTGAAACAAAAACAATTCCTGTCTGGGAGGACCACGTTTGGCGTTTCAAGTGAGTCTCCTCTCCTGCCTCCTGCATGCAGGCTGGTAAAACTATTGTAGCTTGGAAGCTCTGAGAGATATTGGTGTTGGGCTGCAGAATGTGTTGGGATTGAAACATTGCTCAACAGTTTAACCATCAGCACCTCATTACTGATAATGATACGTCTGGTACAGTCATCTAGGTCAGTAACCACAAGTGACCATCCTTTCTAACATGGGATTAAGTAAGTAATCTGCCAACTGCTTCATCACACATAGCTGGATCCAAACAAGTAGAGAACATGAAATCTGGAGGATCTGTTCCCCATATGTTCCTTTTCACATGGGTATGTGGAATGGCTGCCTTCTCCTTCATACTGGTCATATTGCCTCATTTACTATCTCCTTGATGGCAGAATTGATAATAATCCTTGCATTTGGTATAGCGCTTTCCACGTCTTCTGGATACAACAACAACTTGAATTTATATAGCGCCATCCATGCCAAATGGCATCTAGATTTCTCAAAGCGCTTCACAGAATATATTGTAAAGTGAATTGACTGTATATTTGTGGGCAAAATGCGGCAGACAATTGCGCACAGCAGTATTCCACAAACAGTTGTGGATGAAATGACCAATTTTTTTCTATATATGGATGGACCTCATGTTTGAATCATATAATTAAACAACACAAAAGGAGGCCATTCGGCCCATTGGGTCTGTGCCAGCTCTTTAAAAAGAGCTATTCAAATCAATCCCACTCCTTCACTCTCTCCCCATAGTTCTGCAAACGTGTCCTCCCCACAGCTGAATGAGAGGTGATAGGCTGCCGGTGGCTGGTCCCATATCGCATATACCACATCTCGCTCTTACTTGTATGTCTCGCAACTGGCAGAACTGAGTCTGAGGCAGTGAGTGTGTTACAGGGCAGCCCAACACTAACACTGGCTAAGACAGTGAGTTTGTTACAGGCAGACTTAGGACTGTCACTGTCTGAGGCAGTGAGAGTGAGACAAACCTCTTTGTTTTCAAGGTATAAAAGAATATATAAAGTTCATCAGGATACCTGTTATAAAGAAGTATGTGAACCTGTAGTACAAAGAAGACCACGTGAGTATGCTTTTCCAAATTTGTTCTTTTTTAAAAAAAAAGTTTCATGTCATCCTCCGACACTCCTGTGTGATATCAAGAATCTTGGCCTGTATCGTTTTTCATTTCCTTCCAGTTACATTGTGCTTACACAAGTCCCATCCTTTCCTGCGTAATACCAGTGAATCAATTTCGTGTGGTGGGTAAAATGACAGGGTAGTGAATAGCCACCGACTATTAATAAAGGTCTGTAATTACTAATACAGTAAAAGCCTGTTTATCCGGCAGCCTTGGGACCTGGCCAATGCCGGTTAAAGTGCGTGCTGGATATTCAGCCGAAAACACGAAAAAATTTAACAAGGTACATTGTGCCAGATAAATTCCGGTTAATCGAATGCGGCCCCTTTTTTTTGAGGTGTCGTTATACGAAAGTTACGGTTGATCGGGTCACGGATAAATGGGCTTTTACTGTATCATGATGCAGCAAATGAAGATCCATGCAGAGTGTGAATATATGCATTAGAATCTCTAATCATTTTATATTTCAAGGGTGGTGCAATGAGTAAATAAATAAATGTCTACCTCTCCTTTAAAAGTTGTTATCAAATCGGCCTCCACCACCTTTTCAGGCAATGCATTCCAGATTCGAACTCACTGAATGAAAAAAATTCTCCTCACCTCCCCTTTGCTTCTTTTAAAAACCTTCTGCTTCTTTTAGAATGTAGTAATAATAATAATCCTTGCATTTGATATAAGGCTTTTCACGTCTTTTAGACGTCTCAAAGCACTTCACAGAATACACTGTAAAGTGAATTGACTGTATACATGTGGGAGAAACGCAGCAGCCAATTGAGCACAGCAGTGTCCCACAAACAGTCATGGATTGAAATGATCTTTTTTGAGGGATTATTATCAAGATTGAGGGACTTCAGCTATGAGGAGAGGCTAGATAGGCTAGGGTTATTCTCTCTGGAGCAGAGAAGATTGAGGGGAGACCTAATAGAGGTTTATAAGATCATGAGGGGTTTCGACAGGGCAAATAGAGAAAAACTATTTCCACTCGTGGGTGAATCTGTGACTCGTGGTCACAGATTTAAAATAGTTTCAAAGCGAAGTAGAGGGGAGCTGAGGAGAAATTTTTTCACTCAGCGAGTTGTTCGAATCTGGAATGCATTGCCTGAAAAGGTGGTGGAGGCTGATTCGATAACAACTTTTAAAAGGGAATTAGATCTTTATTTAGGGAGAACAGGTCTATTAGGCTATGGGGAGCGGGCAGGGCAGTGGGATTGAATCGCTGTTTTCAAAGAGCCGGCACAGACTAGATGGGCCGAATGGCCTCCTTTTGTGCCGTCAAATTCTATGAATCTATGAATCTATGAATCTAAGCATGAGGTGTAAGGAAACTTGCCCAAGATTTTGCCCTGGTCAGGATCAGGTCACCAATTTCACATAATCTTATTCACTGCAGAGCATACACAATCTCATTTTGGAATTTTAATATGAGATATAGGAAAGGACCACATCTGACTCAGAGATCCCTAGACAGGACATTATACTTTGGACCAATATTTCATGGAGATAAGATTATAGCTAACAGTGCCACCTATGTCTGTGCTGCCAACTGTTTGTAGGTTCCAGGCTTGCTCCATGTCCCCTGCCCCACCAATAGCGGCCGATCCTTCAGCCACTCTGCCCCCAACCTCTGGAACTCCATCCCTCCTGACATGAAAGGTGCTAAACAAGTGTAATTTTGTTGTTGTTGTTGTTATTTGGCCTCGAGATCCCTAAATAACCAAGCTTCCATAACTAAACACGATCAGCCCAAACCTTCTCAAACGCAACCAGTTTTTGTGATATCCCAGCAGAGAAAGAAGCTTGTCTAAGCTCTTTGTTTGTTAACATAACTTTCTCTCTTGTTTAGGAAACAGAAGGATATTCGGACATTAACCAGTCACTGGTGAGTTAGGTTCCATTCCATTCAATGGGCCTTTAATTATTAGGAAATTAAAGGCCCATGGCGTAAAAGAGACAGTGGCAGCGTGGATCCACAACTGGCTGCGAGACAGAAAGCAGAGAGTTGTAGTGAGCGGCTGTTTTTCAGATTGGAGGGAAGTGAGCAGTGGTGTGCCACAGGGATCGGTTTTGGGACCATTGCTGTTTGTAATCTACATCAATGATCTGGACTTGGGTGTACGGAGTACAGTTTCCAAGTTTGCAGATGACACTAAGTTAGGGAGAATAGTAAATAGTGAGGAGGATAGTAGCCATCTGCAAGAGGATCTAGACAAATTGGTAAAGTGGGCAGACACATGGCAGATGAAGTTTAATGCAGAGAAGCGTGAGGTGATGCATTTTGGGAGAAGAAATGAAGGGAGGCAATATAGGCTAGATAGTACAATTTTAAATGGTGTGAAGGAACAGAGAGACCTGGGGATTTGTGTTAGTGACTCGTTGAAGGTGGCAGGACAGGTAGACAAGGCTGTTAAGAAGGCATATGGGATACTAGGCTTTATAAATAGGGGTATAGAGTACAAAAGTCAGGAAGTGCTGACTAACCTCTATAAGACTTTGGTGAGTCCTCAGCTGGAATACTGTGTTCAATTCTGGTCACCACACTACAGAAAGGATGTGAAGACTTTGGAAAGGGTACAAAGAAGATTTACTAGGATGGTGCCAGGATTGAGGGACTTCAGCTATGAGGAGAGGCTAGATAGGCTAGTGTTATTCTCTCTGGAGCAGAGAAGATTGAGGGGAGACCTAATAGAGGTTTATAAGATCATGAGGGGTTTCGACAGGGCAAATAGAGAAAAACTATTTCCACTCGTGGGCGAATCTGTGACTCGTGGTCACAGATTTAAAATAGTTTCAAGGTGAAGTAGAGGGGAGCTGAGGAGAAATTTTTTCACTCAGCGAATTGTTCGAATCTGGAATGCATTGCCTGAAAAGGTGGTGGAGGCTGATTCGATAACAACTTTTAAAAGGGAATTAGATCTTTATTTAGGGAGAACAGGTCTATTAGGCTATGGGGAGCGGGCAGGGCAGTGGGATTGAATCGCTGTTTTCAAAGAGCCGGCACAGACTAGATGGGCCGAATGGCCTCCTTTTGTGCCGTAAAATTCTATGAATCTATGAATCTAAGGGGTTTGGTCTGTTGGGATTGCGTGCCTTGCCTTCATCAAGTTTGTGTTTATTTGAAGTTGAGGTTACTGGATTTAACTTCATTTATTTGAAGATGAAGCCTGGAAGATTTTGGTATTGCCGGGATGTCCATCCACTGAATTTGGAATATTCTTTATACTTCAGGTGTTTCTAAGCTGATGTGTGTACAGACATCACAACATCTGCAAATGTGAGGAGTTGGGGATTGGTTTATCAGATCCACTGGATGGTTCGGCCATTGTACAGACGAGACTTGTCTTTGAAGAGTCAGCTGTATTCAATCTGGGGATGTCGCAATTATCAAAGACCTCAAAACGCAAGGAACTGGATCAGTTGAAATCTGATCAAGACACAACTATTTGAGCAAGAGTCTGAGTGTGTTTGTGGAATGGAGAGGAGGCTGGAGTATGTGTATCTGTGCCTAAAATTGTGTGAAAGAGTGAGTGGACTTGTATGAATGAGTGTTTCAATAACCAAGTGTTATTGTTACATGCTTGTAAATACATTCCTCAAGCTGATTGCTAGGAATTTTGAATTTTGTTTTGACTTTGTGACAGCACCATCCAAACTTAAAATATTAGCAGGCATGACAGGTATAGTGTATATAATACAGAATTTCCCTAGACTGACCTAGTGTGCTTTAAGATCCAACCTGTAAAGGGAATCCCCACCATGCCATTGCAGTATTTCCAAATTGGTTACATGGAACGCAATCTAACGATCAAAAATTTAGAACAATTGTGTAAAGTGCACTCAACAGCCACGTACTTTTTAATTTCCTTGTTTTGACAGGCAGAGAGATAATTCCTTCATCCCATTAGACTGGGTTAATGGATTTGAACCCCTAAGATGCAAGATTAACGTCTCACCCATCTTGTCCAGAGATACAAAGTTATGGTTTAGTCCATTTCACCTGTGTGAGAAAGGAGATCTGCTGTATTTCTGGGAGGGATTTTAAAAGGCTGCAATTAAAATACAACAAATCTGATATCTGAACCCTCCCAACCAGCCTAACCACTTTTGAAATGTGCTTTTCAAGATTCCCAAATGACAGCCTTAACCACATGTTTTTCTCTCTCTCTCTCCCTCGAGTATTGCCCTCCCTCTCCTCTCTGCACTTTTTCTCTCTCCTCTCTCATTATACACCACTATGCTGACAACTTATCTCTCATCTGTTTACCAGCAGTAAGTAGGAACCAGTTGGCAGATCGCTTTCCAGGGGATAATAATACCTTCATAATAATAATGTGATCACTCAATCCACAACTGTTTGTGGGGGACACCGATGTACAAAATTGCCTGCAGCATTTCGCCCACGAAATATACAGTCAATTCACTTTACAGTATAAAATTCTTTGAGATTTCTCGAGGATGTGATGAGGCTCTATATCAAATGCAAGTATTGTTGTTCTTATTGTTGTTACTGGACCAAGAGATCATACTGGAAAAATAAATCTTTGTGAATACTGTACTGCTGCCCCAAGGAAAGGAATAAGATGACTGAGTGGTGGTGCTTGGAATTGGGAATTTAGTTTGAAAAGTATAAAAATAGTGCAATTTTACTTTACCAGGAGTCAACTAGCCTCACCCCTTATTCTGAAAATTTCCAACCTATTTTGCTATAAATTATATTCTTTGTAGGATTGTAACCTTGTTACATTTGATTCACAGAACAAGGGTTTTCAGCACTGTTTCTCAGTGTTGATTTAACACAATATTTGGGCCTGACACGATTTAACAATGTGCCTGGAAAGACCTCAGGGCTGCAGTGAACGCCAAAGTGAACATCAGTGGCAGCATGTAGGCTATTTAAGGTAAAAAAAAAATCTCTTAAATTAAGCTATTAAACTTCTAAAGGAGTAGGAAGGGGCAGCACAGAGAAGTTTTGCCTGGGCAAGACATTGTCTTGGGTAACTTCCATCTGTTTGTAATCGTGACCTTATCAGCACTGGAACCACATTTGCCCCTCAAGCCCATTGTAAATAGTATTTTTCATCTGAATATGTTAATTTATTTCTCCCTTTCTGCCTTTTCTCCAGCATGGCATTGGAGTATCCACTGGAAACTTCGAAAGCCTACATCGAATATACTATTTTTGTTTTGTCCACATTAACATCAGGAAGGTGTCCAATCGGTATTTATTCAACAGCAGAGCAAACACCCGAACCTGATCACAGTGATCTCACCTCTTGTCCACCCAGTTATGTTTTTGCTCCCCTGTTTCTTCATTTAATGGCAACCATATTCATTTAATAATTTACTGGAGTAAGAATTAGTGACAGGAATGTTGAATGTCATTCCAAAGCTGATTAGTTTGTTTGGTAGCCAATTGTCTGCAACCCCTCCCCCACTATTTTAGTTTCCCAAACACTCTTGTTCAAGGCTCAGTGGCAATCTGGCTGCTGCTGTGTAGCCCCTGAGAATCCTCCTCTGATGCTTATGACTTTTTTCTTTCTCACAATATTCTCTCCTCCTCCTCTCCTGAAAGTGCTCAGTCATTCTCTGATATAGTTTCACAGGAACAGACAATGTTTCAGCACCTCTCCAAAGTGGACATTCTTCTTGTGTGAGCCAAGACAATGTGTGGCAGAAAACTGAGATGCTCCCCTGGTTCATTGCAGCCAAGCTGATCCTCACATCCTTTAGCAAGTTACACCAGCCCCGCTGGCTTCTGTTATTGTGTGTATATCTAAGAACGTCTACCTGCTCAATCCAGGATGATCTGTTACCAATGTAAATTCCTTGTCTGGCATTGTTTACACAAGCCAGAAACCTCCAATCTTGACTCCTCCTGGAACAGCCAAGACGTGGGAAGGCAACAAGGGCTAGAATAGCTTGGGTTGTAAAAGAGAATGGGGGGCTCCAGATTCAAGTCGTTCTTCATGATCTAAACTGGTGGGTGGTAAATGCAAGGTGGCTTCAATCTTTCATTCTTGGGCCGAATAAGCCATTGCCCTGGATACCATCAGATGCTGCCAATTCAGTAAACCTCATCCAATTCCACTTTGAAATAATTCACATATCCAAAGACACATTCCTTGGAGGTCAATTGTAGTGTGTCCCAGTTGAATGAATGGGGCTGTGGGTTGGAGGCACATTGGTCTAGATCCTGCAGAGCTCTGTTATGATAGCTATTTGTTTACAATTTTTAAAAGATGCCTTTTTTTGTTATGCTAAACATCTCTGAAAGTAGAGAGATGTATTCTCACTTTATTAGACGGAACTGATGGTTTCTGCACATTTCTTGCTGTGAAGACATTTTCTGGGTTGTACGTTAAAATGTTGTGAATGTCCCATTGTTTCCAGTGCCTTGGGATGTTCTCCCAACATGAAAGGCGCTATATAAATGTAATTTTGTTGTTGTAGCTCAACTGTATCAACTAGTATTCATGAGATTAAATCCATGTGTGGATATCCACCTTCACAGATGTCCTTTCACTCGTTGACTTTTGTTCTTGTTCATCCTTCTCCAGTTTTCCCCTGTCCTGAAACTTCTGTCTCTTGAATAAAGTTCCATAGAAATCAGTCAATCTTTGGTACCTTAGTCAGGAGATGGGGCATAACTGTAGCACTTGCACTGACCACCAATTCAGTGTTGCCAGAAGTGAGGGGGCTTTAGACTAGGACCCCATGAACCACTTTCCAAGAGTCCAGGAACAACAGGCTGCTTTGTTGTTTGCAACATGATTTAGAATTATTCTGGGCAGAGGTCCAAAGTAAACCCTTTTGTTTCATTTCCTTGAAATAATACAATGTGAAGATTGCCACGTAAACAAGTTGAAGTATGAAAAGCAGTTCGTGAGCAACTGGCTTAAATAAAAAAGTACTTCCTGTATTACTGTGAATTGTTAACCTTACATGATACAGTCCTGTACATATTTTCCAGGTGGCATGTGTTTGGTATTATTTGCAAGGCAAGATTCAGGAGTGAAACAACAACAAAATTACATTTGTATAGTGCCTTTCACGTCGGGAGGACGTCCCAAGGTGCTAAACAGACAGTATTTTGGGAAGCAGATCTATTCTGTCTGTTGGCTGTAAGAATTCAGTTTAATTTAGGCAAAGCAGCACATCATAGGTGTGGGGTCACAACAACAGCTTGCATTTAGGGTCAGGGTTCCACAGTGCTACACAGTGGCAGGATTGGACGAAAACAACAAATTACATTTGTATAGCTCCATTTATGTGCCAAGGCCCCGGACAGTCAATGATTTTGTACCGGAATGCAGGGCCGTACGCAGGATTTTTAATGGTGGGGTGCGAATTGCTAGTGATGGGACCAACAATGGCTGGGGGCTTGCGGGCTGCCCCCGAAACCCCCTCGAGGCTCCGACGTTTTACACAGTTTGAGGTCTTATTTAATCGGTTCAGAAGATCCAATATGAACGGTAAATGTTTCATGCCCTTGGTGTTTAAGAGCATCATTATTTATTCCGTGTTTTTATTTTCCCCGGTAGTCCGTGTCTAAATGTTTTGGGAAGGTCGAATGTGTTCGCCGATAAAAGCAAACACGATTGTTGACTCGATGATGTACGGAATGTGAACGATAAAGTAAATTACAATCCAATTAAAACAGTACAATGACGAATGCTTGACAAATGTATGCGTATAAGAGAAAATGATCATAAACTACAGATTGACAGTAATTAATAAGTTGTTCTGCATTGTTATCCTAAGACTCAATTTCTTTCGGACTGTGATGAACAATAATGTAAGAGTAAAGTATGAATTATGTGCTCAGATATTCCAGCAAAGCAAATTTTATAAAAGACAAGAAAATATACAGAAACTGAAAATCAGTGTAAAACAGTTAATTCACACGTGTTACAAGCCTGTTATCAGCATTATCCTGAAAATATCGTTGAACTGTGAGCAATAGTGTAGTTAGTTTTTATTTATTTATTTAGAATCAAAATTAAAGGCATCGAGCAATACTGATCTGACGAAAAAATACTTGAATAAATAAGGGAGGGGAAATTAATTATTTAATAGCGTTCCATATTCGAGACGCCTTGGTTGCTTTGAAGAGAATACGTCAACCGCTCTACCAATATCGATTTCCATATTATAATGAATGTGCTTTAATGCGAGTGCTGAAAGTCGTTCTTGCGTCATGCTTGCTCGTAGGTAGGTGTGTAATCTGCGTAAAGCACTTGCACTTCGTTCACATTCGCAACTTGTTGCAGGAATAGTGCAACACAATCTTAGAAGCACAGAGATATTAGTTAACATGTCATCATCACACTCCATCATTGCTGCTGCTGCCGTGGATGGACGTTGGTCAGAGGATAATGCTAGGAATCTGTGTTTCCATCTGAATAATTCTTGTGGGAATACTTCCGGTGAGTGCATATCTTCTGCGTATAATTCAACTACCTCTTCGAGTGATGGTACATCATCCCCACATAACACTGACGGGACTAATCCCAATAGCCTTGATGAAAGCACCGATAAATCGGAAAACTGTGAGTCAAGCTCAGAATGGATGTGGCTTAGGAATGGAATCACAACGTTTCAACGATAATGCTCCTCAGGTGTAGCTGCAGGCACGTTACTACGCATGGTCTGCCGACCAACAGTCCGTGGCATGGATGGCATGACGTTGACAGCATTAGCCATTCTAACAGCTTGCTTATACGTTCTTGAAAATTCGACTTCTACATCATCGCAGAGCGCTGTGTATACCGCTTTCACGGTTGAGATCTCACTGTAAGCCTTGATGATGTCTACAGTCTGCCCTTGTAATTTTACTATTATGCCACCGAGATGTGACAAGAAGTGATAGATCGTAAGAAATGTCACAATGAAGTCGAAGGAAGAGAGACTTGCCAATAGAGATGCTGCATCACAGCGACTCTTTGGATCCCAACTAGCTTCCCTAAAATCTATGCCACATGATTCGACGTTGGCACCATGAGCAATATTCTCCAATGCGGTAATGATGTAGATATATGCCTGATAGAAATGAGTATATGCCTCGTGTCTGGCAGCCCATCGTGTCTTGCACAAGTCAAGAAGCCCCTTTCGATGTTTCGTTAGCTCTGGGAAAGCCTTTCTAATAATCGATTGCAGGAGACCATTGCGCTTTGGGCTTGCCAGGAAGAACCAGCAGCCTTTAGCTTGTCAATTGTGCTTCGTGTGTGGGGGAGGGAGCATGAATGTGCTATTACCAAGTTTAGGCAATGACCACTACAATGAACGTATACAGCTTTTGGTGACTGCTGTTTTATTCGTCGCTGAACACCAACATTATCAATTGACATGTTTGCAGCTCCGTCACAGCCTTGTCCACGGATGTTAGTGGCATCAAGGCCCGTCATCTTTAGAAAGTCCAAGATGGTACTGGCGATGACTTCACCGGTGATCCTTGGCAATTTAAGAAAAGACAGAAATTCCTCCCTGATATCTTTATTTCTGTCAATGAAACGGAAACAAAGGGCGAGCTCAGCTCATCAGCAAGTACACTAAACCATCGAGCGGCTTTGATTTCATCAATCAAATCACTGCGGATTATATCATGGCCGATGATTGTGATGATATCGTTCTGTATTCTAGGTGAGGTATATTTAGAATTCCTATTTGCGAGCCCAATACTAGCAAGGTGATGTCGAAGAACCTCGTCATGCGTCGCAATCATCTGTAGGGCTGCCAGAAAGTTTCCCGGATTACCTTTGTAATGTGTGCCGTCACTCGTAACGGTGTTACTTTCCACGACTCTTTCATTATCTCCTGTAAGTGCAATGCACTGATGTCCACAGAATAATACAGCTTCGGCAACTGTTCTTATGATATGTCGATTTCTTTCAATGTTTTTCTTCTTTTCATCGTCCAAACGAATGTCTATCTTATGTTGTGGGTTCGCAACAGAGTCGCGCATTGATGCCGAACTAATCATTGAATTTACGTGATAACCATTTCGTTCATGTTCCTTCGCCTTCTCGTTTAGTTTGTAGAACATGGTAAAGGGTGTATTAACAAATGTTCCCATCCGTTCCCTCTCACTTGTTTGGACCATCAGTGCACAGTGAATGCAAAAGGCAGCATCTAATGAAGGACTGTAGACCATCCATTTATAATCTCGCAAGTATCTCATCTGGAACTGGCGCTGACAATGGTGAAGGAACCGTGACGGGAAAATGTAATCTTCAGATGGGATGAAGTGGCTTGTCAAGAGATGGTATTTATATGCAACATCAAGTTTTTCAATTGCATTGATCAACTCCTCAGGGCTCAGAGTAGCATTTATGATGTTTCCGATATCATTAATGAAATCAGTAGACCTATGTTGTATAATTATAAGGGGCTCGGCAACTTCCTGGTCACTGGAACAGCTTGGTTCACTAACTCCCATCTCATCCTGTATTTCTTGCGATTCCTTAGCTGGCTCTTGATCATCAAGAGCCAGCGGACATAGCTGGAGAAGCCGGGAGGAAACTGTCCATAGTGCTACTATCCTATGGGAACCATTGCACGGTCACAGAACACGAAGTTGACCGACCCTAACCTACATCGATACTCTGGAGCGCGATTGGGGTATTGGCAGGCGGGAGTTGTCAGGCTGCATGGAGAGAAGGGATCAGTGGAGAAGTGTGGTTGTCAATGCCCGAGTTCGCTCGATCAGATGATGGTGAAACTATTTTTATGCCAAATTCGAGCGACATTGATGTTTTTTCACTCTGGGTACAAAACTGAATGTGAAATAAAGTAGCACTGTTTATCTTTGTGGTCATATTTTTTTTGCATGCCAGTGGACGTCTCTAAAAGCAATTTTTAATTACAGGAATACATTTTTAATAATATAAATCAAATGTGATAATCAAGACAAAACAAGAATCATGATATTTCAGAAACACGCCTATCAAAACTTAAGTCATTTTTACTTACATTTATCGGATTAAAATACGATTTCAGCTTCCACAAAGTGGTGCTACCTTTTTATGTAGTGACTGTATACGGGATGATTTCCGATTGACACACCACGTAGAATAGGCGCTAAAGCATAGGTCTACGTCCATGAGTATTTCTTTTAAAGATAGGCATTCCCGTTCAGCATATAACTTTTTTGTTGGGTTCTCAAAAGCTTTAATTTCTCAGAAGCTTGTAAACATGTTGTCATTGTTTGCTAGCATTACAGTCACACCTCTCAAAACTTTAGCAATTTTTACTTATGGTGATCAGATTAAAAGATGATTTTAGCTTCCAGAAGTGGTGCTACCCTTGTGGCTGTATGATTTCCAAACGAGGATGGATTTGAGTCTTGGCGCGCGCCTATGTTTGTGCAGTGAGTCACAGACTCGCCACGGCATTGACTCGTCTATCGACGCGGTATGTTTTGGGTAGACGCCGATTCTGGTGTGCGACTCGATAATTTTATATTAATACTAAAACATTCAAAGATGTGTGTTTATAATTTATACATAGTTTTGAAGAACTGATTGTTACACAAATGCTCAATAAATTTACTTTACTTGGTATTTAAATTTGATACAAAATACAATTCTCTACCCCGGAAAATGTGGACCTTTTATAATTTGGGGGGGTGCGTACGCACCCGTCGCACCCCCCCTGCGTACGGGCTTGGGAATGAGAGGTTGCGAACAGTAGAGGGCAGGGAGGATGGGGCTAGGAAAGAGGTGATTGAAGAGGGTGTGTGTAGGGGGTTGAGGGGAACAAATGCAGCAGCCAAATTATATGTAACCACATCTGTAAATAGCCATGGTGTGAATGATCAATTTTAGATGGGGGATTTGTGGCCAGAACACCTGTAAAAACTCTCTTCTCTTTTTGAGTGCCATGGTATCTTTAACATCCATCTGGAACCTCAGTTTAATATCTCCTCCAGGAATGTGGCACTTGCACTGTATTTGGAGTGTCAGCAAAAACTTACTTCAACATCCTGACGTGGAACATAAGAACTAGGAGCAGGAGTAGGCCATTCGGCCCTTCAGGCCTGCCCCGCCATTTAATAAGATCATGACTGATCTTCTGACCTAACTCTAATTACTTGCCCTATCCCCATATCCCCTAATCCCTCTATTTTTTTTTTTTTTTATCAGTCTCAGCCTTGAAAATGTTCAAGGACTGAGCATCTACAGCCTTCTGGGGTAGTGAATTCCATAAATTCACAACCCTCTGAGTGAAGAAATGTTTCCTCAACTCTGTTCTAAAAGGCTGACCCTTAATTTTAAGACTGTGACCCCTGGTTATAGATTCTCCTACCAGAGGAAACAGTCCCTCATTTTCTATTTTATCCAGCCCTTTAAGAATCTTATATGTTTCAATAAGATCCCCCCTAATTCTTCTGTACTCTAGAGAATACAGCCCTAGTTTATTCAACCTATCCTCATAGGTCAGTCCCCTCATCCCAGGAACTAACCTAGTGAATCTACACTGCACCCCCTCTAAGGCAAGTATGTCCCTTTTTAAATAAGGAGACCAAAACTGCACACAATACTCTAGGTGCGGTCTCACCAGGGCCCTATACAATTGCAACAAGACTTCGCTACTTCTTGTACTCTAAACCTTTTGCAATGAATGCTAACATGCTGTTCGCCTTCTTAGTTGCTTGCTGCACCTGCAAACTAACTTTTTGCAACTGGTGTACAAGGACACCCAAATCCCACTGAACATTAACTCTTATCTAATTTCTTCCTCTGTAGAAAATAATCAGTTTTTCTATTTTTGCTACCTAGGTGAATAACTTCACACCTCCCCACATTAAATGCCATCTGCCACCTACTTGCCCACTCCCCTAGCCTATCTGTATCCTGTTGCAATCTTTTTGCATCATCCTTAGAGCTATTCTCCCATCTAGTTTAGTGTCATCTGCAAATTCAGATAACGTTACATTCAATGTCCTTGTCATTGATGTAAATTGTAAATAGCTGAGGCCCAAGCACTGATCCTTGTGGCACTCCACTAGTCACATCCAGCCAATTCGAGAATGACCCGTTTATCCCTACTCTCTTGTTTTCTACCCATTAGCCACTCTTTAATCCATGATAATATGCTCCCATTAATCTCGTGGGCCTTAACCTTGTGCAATAGCCTTTTATGTGGCACTTTGTCAAATGCCTTCTCAAAATGTAAATATATTACATCTATTGGTTCCCCCCTTTCTAACCTGCTAGATACATCCTCAAAAAACTCTTAACAGATTAGTTGAGGAGTTCCAAACCAAAGTGAAAAAAATCTTTCCTTTGTCTTTCCAAACTTCTGATTTATTGTTCATACCTGAGCCTAGTGTGATCTGGTAATACGAATGTCACTCAAAGCTCTGCTGCCCTAAGTGAAATGAGGGTTGGTATCCTTAGAATCAGCACTGGCCGGACGGCGTCTCAGAGCACTTCACAATAACAGATCCCAGGCCCGAGCCAGGGGGAGGGGGAAAAAGGTGCAGTCAAAAAGAAAGTTGTTCAGCTGAGACCTGAAGGACAGTTGGGGGTAGAATCGGACACCAAGGTTAGTACTTTCCTTTAAAGAGAAACATTTATTTAGTTCTTTGTTTGTTATCAGTTCTTGGAATCCTTAAACTGTCATGGTAATTGAGCTGTTAAAGGTAAGTCAAAACGTCAGAACTTTGGAACTTTTTAAAGTTAAATAGGTGGCAGTGGAGAGTTAGTCAGTATCTTGCACGTACATTTACCACGTAAATCACCTGATTTATTAAATCATCTGACCTCATTGCATTAAGATTGCTGTGACAGATCAGATGAAATATGAGTCATTTACATAAGAGCTGGGGTGACTTGGGATTGAAAAGCTCTCGCTACATTGGGCTCTCACAGAGCCTTGGACCATCTTCTGAACTTGGCGCTATACAACTGTAAATTTATTGTACATTTCTACAACAGTAGAGCACTTGTCTTGCAAGCTGGGGAGACCAAGCTGGGGAGACCTGTGTTCGAATCCAGCTAGGTCAGGGCAAAACCTTGGGTAAGTTTCCTTGCTCCACACGCCTAATAATAATCCGTCAAAAAAAAAAACCACAATAATAAAATTGGTCATTTCAATCCACGACTGTCTGTGGGACCCTTGTAAAAAAAAAGTACCATGGTACTACCACCATAACCATGGAACTTTTTTACTTTTTTGTCCATCGCAATTGGCTGCCACGATTCACCCACAAATTCACTTTACAGTATATTCTGTGAAGCGCTTTGGGATGTCGATAAGATGTGAAAAGCGCTATATCAAATGCAAGGATTCTTATTATATTATTATAACTTTACCCCTACATTAAGTCAGAAGTAGTGTACTCCTTACTCTAGAAGCTCTCTGGTTCACCAAGTAAGAAACATGCAAACAGTCAGGATCCTGTGCTAATAGGAACAGTGTTTTGTCATGGCAAAAGTCACATGGTTGTATTATCCTTGACCGGCACCGCTTATTTCCACCTGCGCAACATTGCCAGGCTCCGCAACTATCTTACCCCCTCGCGCTGCCGAAACACTCGTGCACGCGTACATCACCTCGAGGCTGGACTATGGAAACTCTCTCCTCGTCGGCCTCCCCAGTTCCTCCATTCATAGGCTGCAGGTCATCCAAAACTCTGCAGCCCGTGTACTATCCCGCACCCGCCTCCGCAACCATATAACCCCCACCCTCGCCCGTCTCCACTGGCTCCCCATCCTCCAGAGGATCGAGTTCAAGATCCTCGTCCTCACCTTCAAGGCCTTACACGGCCTTGCCCCGCCCTATTTAACCAATCTACTCTCCCCCTACTAGCCCACCCGGACCCTCCGTTCAACAGGACTTGGCCTGCTCCAAGCCCCCCGCCCGAACCGTCCCACCATCGGAGGCCGGGCCTTCAGTTTCTCTGCTCCCACCCTATGGAATACCATCTCCCAATCCCTCCGTCTCGTTTCTTCCCTTTCCTCTTTCAAGGCCGGTTTGAAGACTTTCCTCTTCGACCGTGCCTTTTGTTCCACCCCGAATTTTCCGACCTCCACTTCGTGTTTCACCCCTTCCCAAACACTCCCCTCCCAGCTCGGGTCACACGCCTCCTGTGCAGCGCCTTGGGACATCCTCCCGACGTGAAAGGCGCTCTATAAGTGTAATTTGTTGTTGTTGTTAAGTTGCATGCTAAAACATTTGCACCTGCTGTTGCAGATATCGCATTTTCAACCCAATAGTGTTTTATTCTTGAAATTGAGGGAAAATACAATGACCAGGTTGTCTGGTTAAGCTCCAGCAAGTACATAGTGCACACTCTGGGTCCCCAAACCCGGTCTTCGCCAACATGTGGAGCCCTACAGCGAAGAATTCTGCAAAATATTTCTCCAGCTGAACATCCGCAAGACTGAGCCCTCCTGATTGGCTCGAGTCAGCTGATGGCACTCTCCACTGTGCTAAGCTCGTCAGGAACCTGGATATCTTGTTTGAACCTGAACTGTCCTTCTTCCCCCACATCCGCACCATGACCTGCCTTCCTCCCCCACATCCGCTGCCTTCCATTACCTTCACAACATCACGAGACTCTGCCACTGCCTCACCCCTCAGGTTGCTGAAACGTCCACGCATTCATCACATCAAGGTTCGACTATGGAAACTACTTAATCGTCCTGGTGCTTTCCTTCACAAGCTGCAGATCATCCAGAACTCTGCAGCTCATGTCCTCACACGCACCAAGCTCGGCGACCAAACCACTCCCACCCTCGCCGGGCTCCATTGGCTCCCCATCCCACAGAGGATTGAATTCAAGATTCTCGTTCCACACTTTCAAGGCCATTCGTGGACATGCCCCCCCACCTCCATCTCTCTAACCTGCTGTCCCCCTATGAACCTCCCCACCCCTTCTGTTCAGCGGACTCCGCTCCATGTTCCCCGCCTGACCCGCCCTATCATTGGCGGACGGACTTTCAGCCTCTCTGCCCCCACACTCTGCAACTCAATTCCACAATGCCTTCAAGGCTGGTCTCAAAATTTGCCTTCTGCTGCCTTCCCAACTCTCTCCCTCCCCTCCTAACTCTCTCCCGCCCCTCCTAACTCTCTCCCGCCCCTCCTAACTCTCTCCCACCCCTCCCCCCTTACCCTGCCTTTGCTCGGGTCCCGACCTGACTGTTCAGTGACTTCAGACGTCCTCCCTACGTGAAGGGCACTCTATAAATGTACTTTTGTTGTTGTTGTTGTTGTTGTTGTGCAGCACTCACCTTGCAAGCAGAGCTGGTTTCAAGCAGGGCTAAATTTTAGGCACGTTTCCTTACTCCACATACTTCTGTTTACCTAGTTGTAAATAGGAACCCGTTTTTTTGTCAATTGGTAGATCGCTTTCCAGGGGTAATAACTCCATAAAAATAATAAAGTACTGTATGCAGTAAATTCACTTTACAGTACATTCTGTTCAATGCTCTGAGTCCTCTTGTGATAAGATGCTATATCAAATGCAAGGATTATTAGGCTCAGTGGTTAGAGCACTCGCCTTACAAGTGAGAGACCTGGGTTTGATTCCCAGCAGGGCGAAACCTTGGACAAGTTTCCTTCCTCTACATGTTTGGTAAAAATCTCTCAAAAAAATCCAATAATAAATTGCTCATTTCAATCCACGACTGTTTGTAGGACACTGCTGCTTGGTAGCCGTTTTTCGCCCATAAGTACACAGTCAATTCAATTTACAGTATATTCTGTGAAGCATTTTGAGATGTCGATAAGATGTGAAAAGCGCTATATCAAATGCAAGGATTATTATTATTATATAGCATCTCTGCACCTTAATCTGGCATAGAGTTGGTCACCAAGGCAAAACCAGAAAGGCTTTCTGCTAATAGAAATATGTGGATTCTCTGCTCACCGCGATGCTTTGAAGGCAGGGATCAAGATTTGCTGCAGTAAAAAAACTCTGATAACCACCAAATTTTCATATATTTTTGCACTAAAAACAGGCCAGATACCATCCCAGATCCAACCAGGTCAAGTGAAATGAGCAAAGGCAAGTGCAACATTTATTTGGTACAAGTGGAGGAGGATCATTTTAAAAGAGAAAACAGATGTTTCCATTTCTCCCAGAGATGCTTTCAGGCTCTCTGGGATGCTCTCTGGGATGCAACATGCCACCCGTGGCAAGCCAGGGAGGCCTGACCATTTGGACCCAGATCAATTTGTCCTGATTTTTTAAATTTTTTTAAAAGTGTGCAATAATATGTAGACGCAATAAGCATTTTAAATGAAGGTAGTTGGTGTATCACCATTTACTCAAAATTCACTTTACAGTATTTTCTGTGAAGCTCTTTGATATATCTCGGAGACATGAAAAGTGCTATATCAAATGCAAGGATTATGATTATTATTACTGCTACTGCCTAGGACTGTAGTCATGGATTGAGTGACCAAATTATTATTTTAATATTATTTTTGAATGTATTATTAGTCCTGTAAAGAATGCCGTCTTTTGGCCATTCACGGACATGCCCCCCCCCCCCCCCCCCCATCTCTCTAACCTGCTGTCCCCCGATGAACCTCCCCTTGGCCTTTTAATCTGACCCCCCAGGTTGCTATAAAATTCTGAGAATTCCATGACTGAAAGGTGATGATTACATTGTTTACTCGGAAAGGAGAATTACCAGGAATCCAGCTGGAGGCGGAGGTAATTTGATTCTCAGTAATTAGTGACATCAAATTTTCTACCATATGAAGAGATTTATGAAGCTGTAGGCCCCTCCCACAGCCCCAAAGAGCTATAAAAAGAGAGAATGTTCTCTGAGACACAGCCATCTGTCCACATCACCTGCATCTGAGAAGAGTGACTGCTTTATAGCTATGGAGCTCTTCACTGAATTGGAGTGTGGGGTTTGCTTCCTGCCTTACACACGCTACAGCAGGCAGCCTCAGGTCCTCAAATGCTGCCACACATTCTGCAGTAAATGTGTCAAACGTTTAGTGCTGCAAAAGCGTAAATCAGCCACTTTAAAGTGTCCCGTCTGCCGAAAGCAAACTGTTTACACACGGGCAGTCAATTTGTCTGAGTCCCTCCCTCTGGATTCAGACATCTGGAGCCAGCTTCCAGCAGAGGAACCACAGGAGCAGCCGGAAGAGAGGTTACGCAAGTTGCTGAGAACTGCTCTGACTAATGTGGCAGGAAGGTAATTATCATTGAGTTTTAATCTCTCACATCCTCAGTTGCTGCGCCCTTAAAAAAAATGTAACAAAAATTATTAGCATTCATTTCACCAGCTAATACACAGTCCCATTTGGTGGCAAACACTTGTATTTATGAAGAACTATTCGGTTCACAGTCCACACAAGCACATCAAACACAAATATTTGGATACTTTCATGGAATGTTACAGATATGTGACAGTTTGTGATAGAGAGGGAAGTGATTCATTCACACACTTGGTTCTTCTCCTGTGCAGGTCCTACAGAAGAGGCAGATCAGCCAGGGTATGGCCAAAGCTCAAATGGCCACAGTTCCTGAAGAACTGGAAACGTCGGGGTCTTCTTGGAAGAAATCAGAGCCCAGAGGAGAAGCGTAAGTGAGAGCTCATTAATGCCGGTGTCTCAGTGTGTCTGCCCTAGATTTGTCTACATGCAAACAACAACAACAACAAAATTACACTTGTATAGCTCCTTTCACGTCAGGAGGACATCTCAAGGCACTGGACAGTTGCTACTTCAGACTCGCCTCTTCCATCGAAGAGAAGTCTTGAGGTGCGACTTGAAGGAGTTCTAGAGGTTGGGGGCAGAGCGGCTGAAGGCTTGCCTGCCAAGTGTGGGGCGGGAGGGTCGGGGGACGTGGAGCAGGCCAGAACCAGCTGAGCGGAGGGGCGGGCAGGTTGGTAAGGGGTTAGGAGCTCACAGATGTAGGGTGGGGTTTGGAGTATGGAGGGCTTTAAATGTGAGGACCAGGATCTTGAATTGGATCCTCTGAGTCATGAGGCGTCAATGGAGTTGGGCGAGGATTGGGGAGATGGGGTCATGGAGTTTGGAAAGGTAGAGGACACAGCCACAGAGTTCTGGATTATCTGCAGCCTGTGGAGGGAAGAATTGGGAAGGCCAACAAACAGGGTATTTTTATAGTTGAGTCTGGACACAACGAAGGCATGAATGAGGGTTTCAGCAGCTTTGGGGGGAGGTAGTGATGGAGTCAGGCAATATTGCGGAGATGAGGGAAGGCAGAGCGAGTCATTACTTAGATGTGGGCAAAGAAAGACAGTTGATGGTCGAACAAGACACCTGGGTTTCTGACTGGCTTGGTGAGGTTGAGTGAGCAACCATGGACGTTGATGCTGTCAACGTCTGATGCATGAAGGCGCTGGCGCAAGCCAATCAGTGTCTTGTTGACATTTGTCTTGTTGACTTTCAACTGTAGAAAGTTAGCTCTCATCCAGAACTTGATGTCTGACAGACAGTCTGTCAAGACAGTGGTAGTCCTGAAATCAAGGGTAGAGGCAGAGAGATAAGAGTTGGATGTCATCCGCATATGTGTGGAAGTTAACCCCATGTCTGCGGGTGATGTCACCAAGTGGGAGCATGTAGATGTTGAAAAGTAAGGGGCCAAGGACAGAGCCCTGGGGGAACACAACAGTGACAGTGCGGGGGCTGGAAGAGAAGCCATTGCTGGTGACAAAGTGTAGGCGATGAGAGAGGTAGGAGTCGAACCAGGCAAGGGCAGTTCCGTAGAGATTGAGGAGGGAGGAGAGGCAGTGTAGGAGGATGGAATGGTCGACAGTGTCGATGGCAGTGGAGAGGACAAGGAGGACAAGGAGGCAAAGAGAGCCCTGGTCACAGATGTCTAGAATGTTGTTCGAGGCTTACACTCCGACGATGTGCACATTTTTAAGTACATTTGTGCTTGCCTAATCTTACATCTACACATGCACATGAATGCAGCCCTATCCACACTCACATTCAGATCCACCTACATTTAAACTGGAAGCAGAAGCAATGCAGAAGCATCCATTTTGTGTGAAAAACATCTGTGATTTCTTCAATGTCCAACTAAATAGATTTGGGGTTTATTATCTTACAGGACAACTTCAATCAGATCAGAAACTGATTGCTCAGGTGTTGTGCGTCAGTGTGATCTGAGAAGAATCACATTTTCTGGCATGGAGAGAACCTTCAAGCTCCATCCATTACAACAGTATATAAGGGATAACAGTATCCCTTACGAACTGAGACTATATGTGAAAACCGATTGATCGAATGTTGGAATTACTTCACCAAGCCCCAGGATGAATTCCAATACCACCAACAAGCCAATTTAGACACTCGTTATTGTGGAAGTTGTGAAACTAAAGGCAAACTCTGGACTAACTATTGCACAACAAAATAATGTTTGAGAATGAATCCAAGAAATCCTAGCCTAATTTTCTTTTACCTCTCATTGATTCAGTGTACTTATTTCCCCGGGGTTACGTTACTTAAAGGGAATATCAGAAAAAAAGTGTTTGCCAAACTTTTTAAGTGTGCCTTGGCATCTTACAACACCACAAATTACATTTGTATAGTGCCTTTCATGTTTGGAGGATGTCCCAAAGCACTGGATAGTCAGGGACTTGGACACAAGGTTGGGATCAGAAGGGTTAGAGGGCACAGAGGATAGGGGTAGGAGGGTGACTAAAAGCACAGTCAAAGAGGAGGGTCTTGAGACATACCTTAAAGGAGACAAGGCGGGGAGCAAGGCAAATGGAGTTCCAAAGGAAGAGGGCAGAGAGGCTGAAGACCCGACTGCCAATGGTAGGGTGGGCCTGGCAGGGGACGTGGAGTAGGCCAGAGTCTTCTGAGTAGAGGTAGCGGACAGCAAACTCAATATGGAGTTTGCAGGTCATGCAAGGATGTTGTTTCCATCAGAATGAGGTCTCAAGCCATTGATTCAATGTTGGGCTTTCATATGAACTGAAGTAATGGGTCATGTGTTTGCAACTCAAATGAGAAAAGATTTCTCAAAGACTTTTGTGATATAAATTCTGTTCTTTTAATGAGTGATAGCTGTTGGGCTATAGCTAATAAACCAAGCTGTTCACTCTGTGTGAATATTTAATTTACTCTATAGCTGCTGCATCAATTAATTTATACTTTGCTGCATTGTAAATAAACAGATTGTTTAAACGTGCCAACAGGGTCTGCTTTTTTCATGGACAAGCTTTGTTAGATTTCAAAGGATAAAATGTATATAAGTAATGATCTACTGTCTCCCAATTAATCTCCCAGCCCCTTCCATTCAGCAGGCTCTGGCCTGCTCCATGCCCCTACCATCAGCGGACAGGCTTTCAGCCTCTCTGCCCCCACACTCTGGAGCTCCATTCTACAGTCCCTTCACCTCGCTCCCTCCCTCGCCTCCTCCAAGGCCGGTCTCAAGACCCTCCTCTTCGACCATGCCTTCTGCTGCCCTCCCAATTCTCTCCCTCCCCTCCTAGCTCTCTCCCGCCTCTCCCCCCTACCCTGCCCCTCTCCCTTGCTCGGGTCCCAACCTGACTGTTCAGCACCTTGGGATGTCCTCCCGACGTGAAGGCGCTCTATAACTGTAATTTTGTTGTTGTTGTTGTTGTTGTTGTGCACATTATGGCTACTGCAATCGACCCAAGCTGCTTAGCCAAAACGCCCCGTTCTTGTTCCCAACCCTCCATTACTCCCAATCAACCCTTCTCTCCCTCTGACCGCCCCAATTCCTATCCCTTCTGGATCCCCCCGCAGCCTCACTCTGCTCCTGTCTTCACATCCTCCATCGAACATCCTTCACAACTTCCGCCTGACCGAGGCCACATCTCCCGGTTATACCTTCCATCAAACCTAACTGCCATGGTGGTGGTGTGGCACGCATCTCCCAGTCCACCTTTGGCCTTTCCCTGTATTCCTCCGAACCTTCCCTTCCTTTAAACATCTCAATCTTTACCACCCCTCTAGTCTCTCCCTCAAAATACTCCTAGCCTACCATCCCCCTAAGCCCTCCCCTACTTTCCTCTCAGACATCTCCATCCCCCATTACATACCTTCCATCCTATTGCTCTCCCCACCTTCTCTGCTCTCCTCCATAAAATGAAACCCACCACCTGCTCCCTTGACGCCATCCCCATCTCCTTCCTCATCTCCCAGCTCCATCTCCTAGCCCATCTCCTAACTGATGTCATCAACCTCTCCCTATCCCCCGGCACTGTCCCCATTCCTCTAAAAACTGCTGCCATCACCCCCATCTTAAAAAAACCTTCTTTTGACCCATCACTACTCTAACTATCGCCCCATCTCCAACCTCCCATTCCTTTCCAAAGCCCTGAAAAGAGTCATTGCTTCCCAGCTTCGCTCCTTCCTCTCCCAACACTCCCTCCTCGAACCCCTTCAGTTTGGCTTCGGTGCTGCCCTCAGCACATAGTTAGTCCTGGTCAAAGTCTTTAATGATATTCTCAACATCTGTGACCAGGGCTCTCTCTGCCTCCTTTTCCTTCTTGACATCTCTTCCGCCTTTGACACTATCGACTAATCCATCCTCCTACATTGCCTCTCCTACCTCCTCAATCTCCGTGGACCTGCCCTTGCCTGGTTCGACTCCAACCTCTCTCATTACCTACACTTTGTCACCAACAACGCTTTCTGTTCCAGCCCCCGCACTGTCACCTGTGGCGTCCCCCAAGGCTCTGTCCTTGGCCCCCTACTTTTCAACATCCACATACTCCCACTTGGTGACATCATCCGCAGATATGGGGTTAACTTCCACATGTATGCAGATGACACCCAACTCTATCTCTCTGCCTCAACACTCAACTCCAGGACTACCACACATCAAGTCCTGGATGAGAGCTAACTTTCTACAGATGAATGTCAACAAGACAAATGTCAACAAGACACTGATTGGCTTGCATCAGGCGCTGGCTGCATCAACCTCCATGGTTGCTCATCCAACCTCACCAAGCCAGTCAGGAACCTAGGTATCTTGTTCGACCCTCAACTCTCTTTCTTCCCCCACTCTCTCTACCTTTCCTCAACTGTACAATATTGCCTGACTCCGCCACTACCTCACCCCCAATGCCGCTGAAACCCTCATTCACGCCTTCATTACATCCCGGCTCGACTATGCAAATGCCCTGTTTGTCGGCCTTCCCAATTCCTCCCTCCACAGGTTGCAGATGATCCAGAAATCTGCGGCCGTGTCCTCTACCGTTCCAAACTCTGTGACCCCATCTCCCCCATCCTTGCCCAACACCATTGGCTCCCCATCATCCAGAGGATCAATTCAAGATCCTGGTCCTCACATCTAAAGCCCTCCACAACCTTGCCCCACCCTACATCCTTGACCTCCTATCCCCTTACCAACTTGCCCACCCCGTCCTTTCAGCAGAGGTGGGCGAGCCTTCAGCCATTCTGCCCCCAACTTCTGGAACTCCATCCCCAAGTCCCTCCGTCTTGCCCACTCCCAAGTCTCTCCTCTTCAATGGACCCATTGGCAACTCTGGGGTCTTACATATTTGGTTACTCAAGCCACGATTTCCACCCATTACAGCATTTTGTGGAACATTGCTTTGTGCAATTGGATGTCATGTTTCGACCACAAAATGCACAGTCACATCCATATTACAATATATTCTGTGAAGCACTTTGAGAAGGTGTCATGGTGTGACAAGGTGCTATATGAAATGCAAGGATTATTATTATAATTGTATTCCAGAGTTGCACATCTCACACAACGCACCTAGCGTACTAGAACAACAACAACAACTTTGATTTATATAGCGCCCTCCATGCCGGATGGCATTTCAGAGCACTTCACAATAACGGATCACGGGGTAAACCAGGGGCAGGGGGAGAAAGGTGACCGAAAGCGCGGTCGAAGTGAAAGATGTTTCGCTGAGACCTGAAACTAGGAAGAGAGGGGGCGAGGCGCAGGAAGTGAGGAAGGGAGTTCCAGAGGCTCAGGGCATAGTGGCTGAAGGCACAGCCACAGACGGTGCAGCAGAGGATTCGGAGGACGAGGAGGCCAGACCCGGTGGAGCGAAGGCAACGGGTACTGTTTTGTAAAAGTAATACAGCAATGCTCTTTGCCCAATGATTAGAAGTACAGCAATGTGCCAATGTGATACAGGAAAAGGAACAAAATTACACTTGTATAGCGCCTTTCACGTCAGGAGGACGTCCCAATGCACTGGACAGTTACTGCTTCAGACCCGAGCTGATGACAGTGTGGGGTGGGGGATAGGGAAGGGGGGAATTAGGAGTTGCCGATGGGTCCATTAAAGAGGAGAGTCTTGAGGCAAACAGTTAATAACTTTCACTTTCCAACAACACTGCAACTGCAAAGTCTTAGAAAAAGTTATTTCTGGGCTCAGTAAAGCACAGTATGATCTGACAGCATAGTATGATTGTGAAACTTCATAAACTTTAGGACCTGCAGCTTCATCAATCCCTTCATATGGCAGAAATTTTTATGTAAATAATTGATGGCAATCAGATTACCCTCCTCTTCTGGCTGGATTCCCAATAACTCTCCCTTCTGAGTATACAGTGCTCCTCCTTCCATTCACTGCTCTGAATGTTGCTGCAACCTGTGGGTTCAGATTAAAATTCCATATTACTTTATAACCTGGGTGCGAGTCCAGGCAAGGTGAAATCTTGGGTAAGTTTCCTTATTCAACACTCCTGATAATAATACGTCCAAAAAAATAATAAATTGATCTCTTCAATCCATAAGTGTTTATGGGTCACTGCTACAACAACAACAACAACAAATTACATTTATAGAGCGCCTTTCACGTCGGGAGGACGTCCCAAGGCGCTGCACAGGAGGCGTGTGACCTGAGCTGAGAGGGGAGTGTTTGGGAAGGGGTGAAACACGAAGGGGAGGTAGAAGAGTTCGGGGTGGAACAAAAGGCACGATCGAAGAGGAAAGTCTTCAAACCGGCCTTGAAAGAGGAAAGGGAAGAGACGAAACGGAGGGATTGAGGGATGGCATTCCATAGGGTGGGAGCGGAGAAACTGAAGGCCCGGCCTCCGATGGTGGGGGGCTTGGAGCAGGCCAAGTCCTGTTGAACGGGCCTGCTGTGTTTCATCCACAAAACATATAGTCAATTCATTAACGTAGACCCTAATTTATCTTTCACACGCAAGGTCATTGTAATAATTTTACCACAGTCCTGGAGAAAATAATTAACTAGCATAGAGACACATCCAGATAGGGAGAGAGCGAACAGCATGGGGATTGTTGTTTCATCCCTTTTAAAGCTTGTGTTTCTCTTTTAATGTCAGCCTTTCTTTATCTTACAATTCTGTGTAGATTAATTTATAAAAAGAGGCTGGACACATTAAAACTGACTGCAGAGAAGGTGAAGGGTAATATGGCAGAAGTGTTCACACTAGTAATAGAATATATGACCGAGGGACAAGAATGCCAAATTTAAGATTATAACCAGGAGTGTGAAGGATGGGGATTTTTTTCTTTTCATGCTTTGGCAGAGTGTGGAATGAATTGGCAGATGTGGTCTTTGGGGGCAGACTTGATTGGTTCATTTGAAAGACAATCAGATTGTTTAATTCAGAGAAAAGGTGTTAAGGATAGATGAAAAGGCAGAGAATTGGGATTTTAAAAATGACTTAATTAGAAGAGCAAACACCGATACTAGTATAACTATAATTTAGTTGTTGTAATTGATTGAATAGCCAGTATTGTATGCTGGGTTTGTTAGGTTTCTATGTAAAGACCATAAAATGTGTCTCAATGTAACTCTGTGGTTTTGAAATCAGGTGCACATTTAGTGCATGTGTAATCTTTGTAAACTGAAAGCAGTTCCTGTGAAAGTCGAATGTAAATACAAATTTCAAGTGGACTTTGAACATTTGATGGAATTGACACACCCTTTTACACAATACTGAACAACTTCATTCCCACTCAGTTGGATCATGGCTGAGGCCAGAAACCAGGCTGATTTTGAGGATGATCTGACCTGTTCCATTTGCCTGGAGATTTACACTGATCCTGTGATACTCAACTGCAAGCATAGCTTCTGTCGAAGTTGTATCGACGATTTATGCCAGGAACAGGATTCCAGCACATTTTCCTGTCCACAATGTCAAGCAACCTTCAGAGTAGGGGCTCGTTTGGGGACAAATTTGCAACTGGCAAACAGAGTTCAGAAATACGCAAACCTGGATTTGTCTCGTAATTTTGTTCCCTGTACCTACTGTACGAAGAGGCCCTTTCCAGCAGTTAAAACCTGTCTTAAATGTGAAGTATCAATGTGCTCCATACATATCAGACTCCATCGAGAAAATCCAATGCTTAAAAGCCACCCTCTGATAGATCCCACTAAGGATCTGGCTGTAAGGAAATGCACAGAGCATGACAAGCAGCTTGAGATCTATTGTCAGGAAGATGAGGTCCTTGTCTGTAGTCTCTGTGCTTTGATAGGAAATCACAGGGGCCACTACTTGACAAGCATCGGAGAAGCAGCAAACGAACTACGGGTATGTATGTGTAATCGAAGATGGATTGCTGTATTTAACTGCTGTGTGCTGTATCAATGCTTAAACTCAATGTAATGCACAATAATATGAAATTTGAAATAACCAGTAATCTGATGTTCCCAATTAGAATCATTTGGAAAATCATCGGGAGAAGATCGGGGTCAATGCTAAAGCATTACGAGCAACAATGAAAGACCTTCAGAAAGAAAAGGACATTACGTTGGTGAGTTTGACATCTGTAGAAACTGCTCGAAACAAAATCGGCTGTCATACTTATGAGTCAATGGGACAGATACACACAGACCCAATTGGTACGTGAGACATTTGGTTTGATGTTGTCTTTTATCAAGAACGGCAGGAAGGTTCTGTTAAATAGGAGTCATATAGAGAACTACAATAACAACAACAACAACAACAAAATTACAAATGCAAGGATTATTGCATATTATCAATGCTTATATGTCAGTAAATGTATTTGTCAAAGTGTGTTGGTGAATGGGGCTGAATACCAACTCACACGTATTGATTTCCAAATAATAGTAAATCACAGAATTTTTTTTAATTACCAATGCACATGTTAGAAACTGTTGTCAGTTACATAAAATTCCAGATATCTACACGTTCAAATGAACTTGCAGACCCTTGCAACAACAACAACAAATTACACTTGTAAAGCACCTTTCACGTTGGGAGGACATCCCAAGATGCTGAACAGTTAGTTCAGGACCCGAGTAAGAGGTGGAGGGTTGGGGTAGGGGGAAGGGGAAGGAGAGTAGAGGAAAGGGAAGAATTAGGAGGGGAGCCAAAGGCGCGGTCGAAGAGGAAGGTCTTGAGACCGGCTTTGAAGGAGGAAAGGAGGAAACAAGGCAGAGGGACTGCGGGATGGAGTTCCATAGTGTGGGTGCAGAGAGGCAGAAAGTCTGGCCACCGATGGTTGGGCGGTTTGTGCGGTGGACGCGGAGCAGGCCAGAGTCTGCTGAACGGAGGGGACGGGTAGGTTGGTAAGGGGTTAGGAGGTCACGGATGTAGTGTGGGCGAGATTGTGGAGGGCTTTAAATGTGAGGGCCAGGATCTTGAATTGGATCCTCTGGATGATGGGAAGCCAATGGAGTTGGGCGAGGATGGGGGAGATGGGGTCACGGAGTTTGGAACGGTAGAGGACGTGGGCCGCAGAGTTCTGGATTATCTGCAACCTGTGGAGGGAGGAATTGGGAAGGCCGACAAACAGGGCATTTACATAGTCGAGCCGGGATGTAATGACGGTGTGAATGAGGGTTTCAGCGGCATTGGGGGTGAGGTAGCAGCGGAGTCAGGCAATATTGCAGAGTTGAGGAAAGGCAGAGAAAGTCAGAGAGAGTGGGGGAAGAAATACTGTTGAGGGTCGAACAAGACACCTAGGTTCCTGACTGGCTTGGTGAGGTTCAGTGAGCAACCATGGATGTTGATGCTACCAGCGCCTGATGCATGAAGGCACTGGCGCGAGCCAATCAGTGGGCCTCTGTCTTGTTGACATTCAACTGTAGAAAGTTAGCTCTTATCCAGGTCCACATGTATGCGAATGACACCCAACTGTACTTTTCCGCTTCCACCCTTGACTCTGGAACTACTGGCTGCGTGTCTGTCCGACATTGAGTCCTGGACGAGGGACAACTTCCTCTAACTAAACGTCAACAATACGGAGGCCCTCCTGATTGGCTTGTGTCAGCGCCTCCACACCTCAGGCACTGGCAACATCAGCATTCAAGGCTGTACTCTCCTCCTCTCGAAGCCAGTCAGGAATCTGGGCATCTTGTTCGACCCTGAACTGTCTTTCCTCCCCCAAATCTGTGCCATGACCGATACTGCCTTCCACCACCTCCGAAACATTTCCAGACACCGCCACTACCTCACCACCCGAAACACTTATCCACGCATTCATCACATCTAGGCTCGACTACGGGAACTCTCTCCTCGTCGGCCTTTCAAGCTCCTCTCTTCACAAGCTGCAGATTATTCAGAACTCAGCAGCTGATTTACTCTCCCGCACTAGGCTCCGCGACCACATCACTCCCACCCTCGCCCATCTCCACTGGCTCCCCATCCCCCAGAGGATCGAATTCAAGATCCTTATCCTCACTATCAAGGTAATTCAGGCCCTTGCCCCCGCCTATCTCTCTGACCCTATCAGCCTGCTTGGGCCCTTCGTTCAGTAGGCTCTGACCTGCTCTGTTCTCCGCCCAAACTGTCCTACCATCGGTGGCCGGGCATTTAGTCTCTCTGCCCCCACACTCGGGAACTCCATCCCACAATCCCTTTGCCTCACTTCCTACCTTTCCTCCTTCAAGGCCGGTCTCAAGACCTTCCTCTTCGACTGTGCCTTCTGCTGCCCTCCTCATTCTTCCCCCTTTCCTACTCTCCTTCCCCCTATCCCTACCCCAACCCTTCCCCCGCTGCTCGGGTCCTGACCTAAAAGTTCAGTGCTTTGGGATGCCCTCCTGACGTGAAAGGCACTCTATAAATGTAATTTTGTTGTTGTTGTTGTTGATGTCTATCTGTTGACACAGATAGTCTCTCAAGACAGTAGTAGTCCTTGAGTCGAGGGTAGAGGCAGAGAGATAGAGTTGGGTGTTATCCGCATACATGTGAAAGTTAACCCCATGTCTGCGGATGATGTCACCAAGTGGAAGCATGTGGATGTTGAAAAGTAGGGGGCCATGGACAGAGCCCTGAGAGACGCCACAGGTGACAGTGTGGGGGCTGGAAAAGAAGCTGTTAGTGGCGACAAAGTGTAGATGATGAGAAAGGTAGGAGTTGAACCAGGTGAGGGCAGGTCCGCAAAGATTGAGGACGGAGAATGGAATGTGTTGAAGGCGGCATAGAGGTCAAGGAACACAAGGAGATAGAGAGAGCCTCGGTAACAGATGTTTAGAATGTTATTCGAGACGTTGTCCAGGGCAGTCGCCATGCAATGGGCAGCACAGAAGCCAGATTGAAGGGGTTCGAGGAGGGAGTGGTGAGAGAGAAAGGAGCGAAGCTGGGAAGCAATGATTCATTCCAGGGCCTTGGAGAGGAATGGGAGGTTGGAGATGGGGCAATAGCTGGAGAATAGGGATGGATCCAGATAGGGTTTTTTCAAGATGGGGGTGATATCAGCAGTTTTTAGAGAGGTGGGGACAGTGCCTGTGGATAGGGAGAGGTTGATGACATCAGTTAGGAGGTGGGCTAGGAGATGGAGCTGGGAAATGAGGAGGAAGGTGGGGATGGGGTCAAGGAAGCAGGTGGTGGGTTTCATTCCGCAGAGGAGAGCACAGAGGGTGGGGAGAGGGATTGGGTCAAAGATATGTCGTGGGTGATGGGAGTGATGTGAAATCATATAGGATGAGGAGGCGTTCATAGCAGAGGTAGTGGGGAAGGTGTCGCCTGGGGTAACTCAGGTTTCGGTCAGGGCGAGGATGTCAATGATTTTGTCGATGATGAAGTTGTAGATGGTAAGGGTCTTGTTAGGCAGGGAGGGGACATTTTGGAGACCGATGCTGAGTGGGTAGTTAGTGGTAGGGGATTGGGTGAGATGAGCAGGAGGATTGACAGGGAGGGTGCAGATTTGGATGAGGGAAGAATAACAGTTGGCCCTCAGGGAAGCGGACCGATGGACTTTGTGGCGAGAGTGAGGGATGGGGCAATCAGGGTGGGTGCTGTCACTCAGCCAGCAGGGTCTGCGCAATGGAAAATATATAGAAGGGATAGGAGTCAGGGCAGTCAGAGGGAGAGGAGGGTTGATTGGGAGTAGTGGAGGGTTGGGGACAGGGGCATATTGGGGAAGCAGCTTGGGTCAATTGTGGCAGCCAGAGTGCGCACGCTGAGACTGAGAGCAGATGGAGGGGGTCAGCGAGGCATGGTTAGTCCACTGGGATGGGGAGGGGGAGGCTGATCACTCAATCAGTCCTGGCCTGGGAAATGCAAAAGATGCAGGTGGGATGACAGCACGTGCCTGCAGTTGCTGATTGGCTGAGGCCTCAGCAGATTGGCAGTGGAGGTGAAGGTGCTTCCGCCTGACTGAGTGTAAGGCCCTGGTGATCTCCGCAGCCTTGGGGCTTGCATCAAGATGTGTCACCGTTGAGGTTGAGGACCAGGGCGAAGATCGAGAGGAAGTTGGACCCTCGGGGTAAGCCGGGGTATCGCTCCCCTGAAGGCCACTCTAGGGACAGGTTCTGGTCATACATGCAGTTCATGACAATCATCATCTTCAGAAAAGGTGGGGTAAAGCAAAGGCTTTCCTGAGATTCTGGTGGTTTTGCCCTGAGGACTCACACTCATTAAGATCTTAGCTGATACTAACCTAGCTCAGTCTATCTATCAAGTAGATCCATCTACTCTAACTGGGATGGATTTAAACTCAGACTTCAGAGATGAAAGTGGAGTGTCTAATAATAATCATCCTTGCATTTGATACAGCACCTTATCATGTGTTCAAGGTATCTCAAGGAACTACACAGAATATTCTGTAAAGTGCCAATTCCACACAGCATTGTCCCACAAACAATTATGGATTGAAGTGACCAATTTTTTTAAAGGAATTATTACCCTCAAAAAGTGATTCACTGAATCCACTGAACCTCCCTTTTCCCATTCTTTCCATAATTTTTACTCTCTATTTGCTATGAATCTTCTCTTCACATTTGCTCCTTTTCAATGGTCCCATCAGTCACCCCAAATCCCCCACTTTCTCTCTACCCTCTCCTCCCAGACCCCAGCTCGGGTCTGAAACAATGACTGTCCAGTGAATTGGGATGTCCTCCTGACGTGAAAGGAGCTATACAAGTATAATTTTGCTGTTGTTGTTGCTTCAATTGGAAATATACATTATCATGGAGAAGGTGATGTGATTTGCATCCTGTAATAATTGTCGCTTTCTTGCTGAAGGATGTGTTGAAGGAAAGGAAATGGAAAATTCAGGATAAATATGATGATCTGAGGCGGCAGATTAGAAATGAAGAGAAAGAAGCTTTTCATCAGCTGGACAAAGAGAAGCACCGTACAATAGATGAGATTGATGATAAGATCTACAAATTGCATGATGCAGTGAAAGAGACAGAGAAATCTCTGGCCAATCTCAATAACATTTCACAAACAAAAGAAGATCTTCTCTTCGTACAGGTAGGTTGGGATTTCTACACGACCGTGTGAATAATTCAGGTGGATAAATTAAATACTGTACAATTACTGTACATTGTTGGCATTTGTCTATGTACTGGTAATATTTAGAGTGCACAAAAAATCAAGAATATAAAAAAGTAAATTGGATCCTTTGAGTTAAACACACACGTGTGCTGTGTCTGCCTATAGCAGGGTAATCCAATATGCTAACCACTAGCCACATGTGCTTATTAGTTGTCTGCTTAAGTCGTGTTTTGAATTGAATGGATAGATGTTTGCCAAGTGCCTATTTGTTTAATAAATATACATGTCAAGTACATTTACGTGTGTTGTATGGATGTATTTGTGGAGTCCTGTAGCTCAGTGGTTAGAGCACTCAACTTACAAGTGTGAGACCTGTGTTCGAATCCAGGAAGGTCAGAACAAAACCTTGGGCAAGTTTCCTTACCCCAAACTCCTATTAATAATCCCTTCAAAATAAACCACAATAATAAAATTGGTAATTTCAATCCACGACTGTTTATGAGACACTGCTGTGCACAATTGGCTGCTGCATTTCGTCCACAAATATACAGTCAATTCACTTTACGGTATATTCTGTGAAGTGCTTTGAGATGTCTACAAGTCGTGAAAAGCGATATATCAAATGCAAGGATTATTAATATTATTATAATTAGTACTGTAGTATGCAAGCTGTTTTCTACTAAAATTAGTGCATATGGCTAAAATTGTGTCACTGTGGCCACACTTATGGCTCATCAGTCATTTCTATTGGATGATAATAATCTGTAGGATCAACTTCATTAATCATTCACAGTTGTTTGAGCAAAATTTGTACGCAAGTGAAAGCCACTTCCACAAAGATACAGGGTCCTGAAACTCCCACTGATGTTATAGTGTTTCACCTATCGATATCCTGTACAAATTCTGAAAATTCAATTTCACACTTTTTTTCTCTCTTTATTTTGTTGCAGGGATTTAATTCAATTACGGCCATGTAAGTGAATATCAGTTAAAATGATATTTGTGTGAACTTTTATTAAAGAGAAGATAATTATGGTGCAACGTGAGAGGACACAATTCCAGGAATGTTTGACTGTGGAACTCTTCTAGAGGTTGATTAATGACTGGAACAAGTGGTCAATGAAGGATGAGGCCAGGACACTGGAATCATTTAAAAAGCAGCAATGGGGTGGTTGGTAGGATGGGTGTTTCAGAGGGGCCGAAGAGCCGTCTTCAGCCAAAACAATCTTGTGGTCTTTTGATCAACAACAGTGATAACAAATTGCATTTGTATAGCGCCTTTCATGTCAAGATGGCATCCCAATGCTCTGGATAGTCAGGGATTTGGACCCGAGCAGGGGGTTAGGATCAGGAGGGATGGGGGGCAGGGAGGGTAGGGATAGATGGGTGACAGAAAGCATGGTCAAAGAGGAGGATCTTGAGACGTGCCTTGAAGGAGGCAAGGAAGGGAGCAAGGCAAAGGAACTGTGGGATGGAGTAGAACTCCATAGGTAGGGACAGAGAGGCTAAAGGCCTGACTGCTGACGGTGGGATGTGGAGCAGGGTGCTGATTGGAGGGAGCAGACAGGTCAATGCAGAGTTAGCAGGTGACAAAGGTAGGAGGAGCAAGGCTGTGGAGGGCTTTGAAGGCAATCAAGATTGTTGATGATCTTTATTTGGGAGGGTTATATGTTACCGTCATTAACATTATTGAGATTGAAAATGGCCGCTAAACCATTCTTTCATTTCTTTCCAGTTTGGATAAAATACAGTTGGAAGACGTGAGGAAATGGAAAATTGAGCCAAACAAAAAGCAGAGGAACAGAGAGGTGATGGTCAGACTCTGTAAGTCTACCAGAAATTTAGGATAACATGATTATGTACATCTAAGAAATAATCACCTGGCACCTGTATCAGACAAGAGTCTTTTACATTTTTCAGGAAAATATTTCTGTTCAGGGTTATCAACATTGAATTCTTAGTCAATAAGAGTTTCACTCTATATTTTAAGTGTTCATATTTTACAGCCAGTCTGTACTGTCTACTCCCGGTAAATATGTTTGCTTTTGAGATGTAGCTTTGGGCTGTTTCTGGACATTACAGTCGTGTATTGAACCAGAAAGACAGGTAAACAATGGTCAGAAGTGCAGTGATGAAGTCAGAATGAAGCAAAATTATAAATCATTGGGGTTCTCCTCATAAAAATACGAAAAGAAGTGTTACCATGATTCTTGGTTAACACATGAATTAATAATTCCTAGCGAGCCTGCAGTTATGGAGTAACTAAATAAATAATTGTAAGACATTAAGGAAAATTATTTATTGCAGGACTGAAAGCTATAATAACACCAGTTCACATTCATTCTTACCAATTGCTTCTCCAATAGCAACTGGACTGCACTTCTGAGAATGCTTTATTTCTTTTTCTGTTTCTTTATACAATACTACAGTCAACAACAACAATAACTTGCATTTATATAGCGTCCCTCACCTGGGGTTACATCCCAGCGCATTTTGTCCACTGATATCAAGAAACAGTCCAAGACTACATTTTATAAGGTCAATTATTCTTTGAAACAACAACAAAATTACATTTGTATACTGTACCACCTTTAACGTCAGGAGGAAGTCTCAAGGCACTGGTACAGTACACACTATGGCTTTTTCTGAGAGATGAAAAGAACCAGGAAGATATGTGAAACCCGTGTGGCAATGACTCAATCCGTTGTCTCATTTTACTCCTAGATGGGCAGACACCGACACTGGATCCAAACACAGCGCATTGTGGTCTTATTCTGACAGATAGCCGCAGGACAGTGTCATCATCTGGTCAGACTAAGCAATATCCAGATAATCCACAGAGATTTGATGAGTGGTGGCAGGTTCTCGGCATCGAGGCGGTGAGCTATCACCCCTGTTACTGGGAGGTGATGGTTAAAAAAGACGGCGCTGGATGGAAGGTTGGAGCTTGCTACGGGACCATGAAGAGGAAAGGAGAGGGCAATGAATGTGCATTGGGATTGAACATAAAATCCTGGTGTATTGAGTCATGGCTGGACACGTGGGGTGACTCAATTGAGGCCCTGCACAATAATGTTAAGACGAGGCTAACAGCAGATAGACTCACTAAAGTGGGTGTGTATGTGGACTTTGAAGGCGGAATAATCTCTTTTTACAATATATCTGGTAGGAAATTAATCCCGATACATACGTTCCACCAAACATTCACTGAGCCCCTCTACCCAGCATTCTGCGTACATCCTGGCACATCTCTGTCCCTAACTGCTCTAAATACAAAAGTCAATCCACCTTCTGAGGAGGGTGACCTGGTCTGACCAACCTTCTCAATCATCTCAGTTTGACTGAGTGAAGCTACCTATATGATTTTGTGTGTCTAGACTTCCAATCGGCTTTTGACAAAATCAGCATGCGCAACTAACTCCTTTACAAAATGATTTCACTGAGTATCAAGGATATATTATGAACAACAAACAACAAAATTACATTTATATAGCAGCTTCCAGTGCCTTGGGTCATCCTCCTGTCGTGAAAGGCACCATACAAGTGTCATTTTGTTGTTGTTATTTCACATCAAGAAGACACCCCAAGGCACTGAACAGTCAATGATTCACAATATATAGATTAATAACTACATAAAGGGAAGCTTCGTCAAAAAAAATATATTAAGTGAGGTGCTTCACTAGATGCTTTACTAAAATCGCATCCAGTGCATATTATACTGTCCAGACATGAGGTGTATTTCTGGACTTTGTCCTTGTCAGTTAAATTTTCAGATTTCATTAGGCTGGGAGGATTGTGGATTTAAAGGAGCCAACAAGAAGACCGTAGGAAGACAAATCTATAGGGCAGCAACACATCTTCTTTAATTGGAGATATCTGTTTTCCTAAACTCATATAGTCTACCTGTTAATTTGTTTAAACATTGTAGTGTTTTGTGAACCACCAGAATAAACAATGTTAGTGACATTTCTCATGTTATCTATGCCATATCAACCTGTCTGTTCCCTCCTCTCAGCAGCGTGCTCCATGTACCCTAGCCCTCCCCACAATCAGTGTTCAGACCTTCAGATTCTCTGCCCCCATGCTTTGGAACTTCATCCCACAATCCCCTCCCGTCGCCTCACTCCCCTCCCTCCCCACCTTTTGCCTCACTCGCTCCCCTCCCTTGCCTCGTTCATGGCACATCTCAAGATCCTCCTCTTCAACTGCACCTTCGCCCATCCTTCTAACCCCTTCCGTCCTGATCTAAATGCCCTGCTGGGGTCCAACTCCCTGACTGGCCAGCTCCTTTGGACATCCTCCCGACATGAAAGGCACCTATTCAAATGCAATTTGTCGTTTAAGGTGTCACTATTGTATTGTATGTTGCTTTCTGTAGTGTGTACGATTGCCATCTCGTGGTAAGAACCAGAACGACAGCAACAAATCTCTCTTTGTTCCTGGAGCTGTGTGCTGGTCATCAAACCATTGGCGCAACTTGAAAAGAGATGGCATTTTCTCCCAATGCTTTCCATTATGTTTGCAGCTGCTTTATTTGAAATGTTCCTCTCTACTCTCTTGGTCCTGACCAGTGAAGTGAACCCAGTTTCAGTGCATCTTGTAAGACATCCTGTCTCAGCTGATAGTACTCTTGCCTCTGAGTCAGAAAGTTGTGAGTTCATGTCTCACATTGGGACTTGAACTCACATAGTTGGAGATGCTGTCCTTCGGATGAGATGTTAAACTGAGATCCCGTCAGCCTGTTTAGCTGAGCGTAAAGATGAATCCCATGGCACAACCAGAAAAAAGTTGGGATTTTTCTCTCTGCGTCCTGGTCAACAACTGCCTCACCCACACCCCCAATACAATTGATTATTTGTCTTGTGGTTCTTTGTGGGGCAGTTTATGCTGTGTGCAATTGGGTTTCCCCTGTTTGCCTATAAAACAGTCACAATCTTATGGAGAGCTTTGAGACAAACATCCTCCTGACATGAAAGGCTTGATAATAATAACAACAATAATAATACTTCCATTTAATATAGCACTTTATCACACAGTTAGACGTCTCAAAACGCTTCACGGGGTATAACGTAAAGTGCAATGACTAGTTTGTGGACAGAATTATGAGTTATCAGTTAATGATTCATATTATGATTATTACTGTATTGTTCTGGGTGTCAACCGTGTACATATGGAAGTCGACCCCAAGTCTGTGAATGATATCACCAAGAGGGAGCATGTAGATGATGACGAGGAGGGGACCAAGGACGGAGCCCTGAGGAACGCCGCAGAAGACAGTGCGGGGGCTAGAGGAGAAACTGTTTGTGGGATTCAATGGAGGCGGTGCGAGAGATATGAACTGAACCATTCAAGGACAGAACCATGAACGTTGAGGTGAGAGGTGGTGGATGAGGACGGAGTGGTGAACGGGGCTGAAGGCAGCAGATAGGTCAAGGAGGAAGAAGATTGGAGGGGTTTGTGAAGGGAGTGGTGGGAGAGGAAAGAGCGAAACCGCGAAGCAACAGCTCGTTCCAGGACTTGGAGAGGAAAGGCAGTAATTTGAGAACAGGAATGAATGCAGGGAGTTTTTTTTAAAAAAGATGTGATGCTGGCCATTTTTAATGGAGTGGGAATGGTGCCAGTTTATGAAGTCTGTGAGTAGTGGGGTAATGAGATAGAACTGGGAAGTGAGGAGATGGTTAGGGATGGGGTCGAGGAGATGGGTCAGTTTCATGCTGCTTATAGTGGTGATCGGAGGAGTGGGAGACAGGTTCAAAAAAGTGGTTGGAGGGATGGGTAGGGGTGAGGGGGAGATGGGGAGAGGGTAGTGGATGGAAGGGCAGAGGCAACTGAGCAGATCCCCTCAACTTTGGATTCTAAGGAGTCCAGCATCGCCTTGCAGTTGGCATTAGCAGTGAGGATGGGAGATGTGTGAGAGTGTGGGCGGAGGGGCCAGTTGGTGATGGAATAGGGGAGTCTTGGCCTTGGTCTTTCTTGGCCTCCAAGATTATTGGATGCATACTCCATCTCACTAAGCCAGTACCAAACCTTGGCGTCTTGTTCGACCCTCAACTCTCCTTTCCACCCTCCATCTGTGCCATCCTCTGCCATCCCTCAACTCCACAACATTGCTCGGTTCTGCCACTATCTCACACCACAAGCCACCAAAACTCTCATACATGCATTCACAACATGCAGGCTTGACTATGCTTGACTATTGGTCAACCTCCTTCCTCCACCTGCCCTCATCAATCTGACCCCCGGCTCGAGTCCAAAATACGTCCTCCCAACAGGCACTCTTTGTAATTTTGTTGTTGTTGTTGTTGTTGCCCCCCCCCCCCCCCCCCCCCGCCCTCTCTCTCGATCTTCCATCCCTCCTGTTCTTGGCAAAGTGAGTGGGAGCTTCATTTTTAGGATTAAAAAAACAATTGGTCACTTCAATGCACGACTGTTTGTGGGGAGCTGCCGTTTCCCGGAGGGCGCTGTATAAATCTAAGTTGTTGTTGTTGTTTCACCCTCACATATCAACAGCAAAACAACAACGTTACACCTGTATCCGCCCTTCACGTCAGGCCCGAGGAGCGGGGACATCAGTCACATTGACTTTACAGCTTCGGGACATCTGGAAGATGTGAAAAACACTACATCAAATACAACGATTCTGATTATTGTCATTTATTACAGTATTATCATTTGTGTTGCTCTCCCTCAAAGCAAAGATCTCTGTGACTTGTTGCTGCTGTGAGCCCTCCTGGGCTGCAGGGGGAGCTGTCCAGGGAGGCGGGGGGGGTTTGGGTGAGAGGAGCCGCACGGTGATTGAGTGATTTTATTATGTCAACCGGGAGCTGGCGGTGAGGAAACCAGAGGCAGAGAGAGAGAGAGAGAGAGAGAGAGAGCGTGTCCCACAGACTGAGACAGGTTTACAGGCTTCCCTGCCCCCCACTGTGTAGGGAGGGGGTCAGACAACAACAGAATTACATTTGTAAAGTTCCTTTCACATCCCCCCCCACAGGGGTGGGGTGGGGGGGGGGGGGGTGGGGTGGGTGTGTGTGGGGGGCGGGGGGGGGGGGGTGGGGGGGGGGGGGGGGTGTGTGTGGGGGCGGGTGTGTGTGTGTGGGGGGGGGGGGGGTGTGGGGGGGGGGGGGGGGGCGGGTGTGTGTGTGTGTGGGGGGGGTGGGGGTGGGGGGGGCGGGGGGGTGGGGGGGGGGTGTGGGGGGGGGGGTGGGGGGGGTGTGTGTGTGTGTGTGGGGGGGGGGGTGGGGGGGGTGTGTGGGGGGGGGGTGGGGGGGGTTGATGGCACAGGCGAGGAGGATGTTCTTCAGGTGGGATTTGAAGGAGCGGAGGGACACAGAGCAACACTGACACCAGGAGTGAACCTGTTGTTGTTGTATGAGGAGTGTAATGACAAACGTCATGTGTTTCCAGCTTTTTCCTTGTGGTGATGTTCAGTGTTTAGTGTTTATTGCTCAGTGTTTAGTGTTTAGTGTTCAGTGTTTAGTGCTCAGTGTTTAGTGTTTAGTGTTCAGTGTTCAGTGTTTAGTGCTGTGTTTAGTGTTTATTGCTCAGTGTTCAGTGTTTAGTGTTTATTGCTCAGTGTTTATTGCTCAGTGTTTAGTGTTCAGTGTTTAGTGCTCAGTGTTTAGTGTTTAGTGCTCAGCGTTTAGTGTTCAGTGTTTACTGTTTATTGCTGTGTTTATTGCTCAGTGTTTAGTGTTCAGTGTTTAGTGCTCAGTGTTTAGTGTTTAGTGCTCAGTGTTTAGTGTTTATTGCTCAGTGTTTATTGCTCAGTGTTTAGTGCTCAGTGTTTAGTGCTCAGTGTTTAGTGTTTAGTGCTCAGTGTTTAGTGTTCAGTGTTTAGTGCTCAGTGTTTAGTGCTCAGTGTTTAGTGTTTAGTGCTCAGTGTTTAGTGCTCAGTGTTTAGTATTCAGTGTTCAGTGTTTAGTGCTCAGTGTTTAGTGTTTAGTGCTCAGTGTTTAGTGTTCAGTGTTTAGTGCTCAGTGTTCAGTGTTTAGTGTTCAGTGTGCGCTGCCTTGCTCCCACTTGTGTCCACAGTTGAGAGAAAGTAAAGCTTCAACGATTGATATCGCGCTTTTCACGGCTCCAAGACGTCTCAAAGCACTTTGTGGAATCTACCAGTGAATCATTATAATCCTGCATAATTATGATGAATCAACAGAGAACAAGCCACTCACCACCATTGAGATGCATTTAATATTGTGCATTTTCCAGAGAACTTTAGCAATTAATAATAATAATAATGATGTAGTACTCTGAGACACGCTCGGTGCGGAGGGCGCTATATAACTCAAGGTTGTTGTTAATATTAACTACTAAAGTGATAAAAGTTTGGTAGTTTTATCACTTACACCGGTTGGATGTATTATAAATGCTAAGATCTGCGCGCTGTATGTTCTCTACATTGGGTTGTGTGTGTGTTCCCGCGAGGTCAGCTCAATGTGTTTTAAAGCAGCAGCTACATCAACGGGAATTGAAAGGTGGGGTTAAGGTCTCCTAGCGATGTTGCCTTGGTTTGGGGTAATCTTGTCAGGATTTCATGCTCAAAGAAAAAAGTTACAAAGAATTCTAATCATGTTTGTTGTGTTTACATTTGTTTTCAAATACTTTGACATTCGAAGAACAATAAGAAATGTCAGCGTTGGTTTAGACCAGGGTAGTGAGCAGCTCAGTTGACAGTCAAACTGGATCAACTCATGAATTTCCAGATCATCTGGATAAACTTGCATTTATATAGCGACCCTCAGGCGAGGTAGCTCTCCAGTCAGTCAGTGCAATGCTGCTGTTCCCATTGTTTGTTCCATCACAGTATTCAGAAATGGATAATTTATTTCACTTTTAAAGGATTTTCAGCTTTGTCGCCAATCTGGATGACAAGTAAAAAGGAATGCCACCTCTATAGCAGCTGATCAGTGCCCAGCTGCTCACAGTGATCAGAACATGACAGAAACGGATGATAGGTCCTTATGTAACCGGTGAGTGTAGGATCTCAGTTGGAATCAGTCAAACGCTAAACTCACTTACCCACGGTTTGCTAAATGCGACAACCCTTGCTAACCACGCAATGGTTATTGCTTAACCCTCGCTTATCCACGGGGTTTAACACTAACACTAGAGTTTGGCGCCAGGACCCGGTTGCATCAACCAGCTTCTCGCTAGCGTCCGGCGCTAGGACCCATTTGCAATTTCGCAATCAACCAGCGAGACGTCACTTCTCTTTTAGGATTAAGGTAAATCTCCGTTGATTTCTCTCTCTCTCTGTGTCTGTGTCTCTCTGTGTCTGTAGATCCTAGCAGACAATGCACGCAAACTTACTCCATGTCACCCACCACTCCAGCTTCTACACATTCCCTCCCCTCCCACCTTCTCAGTTGATTTCTCTCTCTCTCTCTCTCTCTCTGTATGTAGATCAGTCAGTCAGGCAGACAGCCTCGCGGATTGCTGCAGATGCTGGCAGCCAAACTTACTCCCCCTATCCCCATGTTTCCCATAGGGCCCTGTATTTTCCAACCACGGTTTTACCAACCAATGGAGGTTTTCAGGAATGTTTCCCCCGTGGTTGGGGAGGGATACATAATAATTCAATGCTGTTTCAAACGCTGCTGGTCTTCACACTTCCTGCGCAGAATGCAAAATTTTATTTCACACTATATTTCTTTGTATTTCAAACAGCATTTACATGGATTACAATGCCACTACACCTGTGGACCCGGAGGTAATCCAGGCGGTTACAGAAGCCATGCGTGAAGCATGGGGAAACCCCAGTAGCTCATATACTCCAGGTGAGTGGGATACAAACAGCATAACTGGATGACTGAATAATTGACTAAATGGAATTTGGAAATTTAGTAACACACCCTGTGTAAATTCACCCTGTGTAAAGAATCAGAAGCCTGGTTTGACTTTATAGAGAGACTAACACTGAACACTGAATGTCATTTTCTTGTGTGCCTCATCCAACCCAGGGAAGAAAGCAAAAGAGATGATAAACTGTTCTCGAGATAATATTGCGCAGTTGGTTGGAGGTCGATCAGAGGATATCATTTTTACCTCTGGAGGAACTGAGGTGAGAATGTTTCAGAATCCCTTGGTTTGTTCTTATTGAAATGCAACATACATAGCGGTTATTACAAGTGGCAAATGCTGCATTACCACAGAGCAGTGCACTTCCGTCTGGAGGGATTTAGTTTGAGTTTCTAGCTTCATTGCCTTTGAATCATTAAACTAGGCACTGAGTGAATTGCGTAGGAGACGCAGGACAGAACTGTTCTGTCGATAGCCAGTCCAGGAAATGTAAATATCAGGACAGTCTTCTGAGCATGTCTTAAAGGCAAACTTTATTCTGAATATATTCCTAGGGGATGCATTATCTAGAGCAGCGCTTCTCAACCAGGGTTACATGTACCCCAGGGGGTACAAAATTACTTCCACGAGGTACAGGTGGCAGTACATTGATTTTTTAGCTCTCTTATTTAGCATTTTATAGCCTTTCAAATTATATATTTAATTGTTATTCCCCTCGTTTTGTTTGTGCTAGTTATTTTGTTACAGTAAAACCTTGTTTATCTGGTCCCCAATCAAATGGCATACTCAACCAACCAGTATCTCCCAATACAATTCACCATTCCAGCAAGCGGATCTCATACTGTAGCATGCACACTTATTAAACTTAATGAACGCTGGAATGCTTTTTTACCGATCATTTTACCGAGTGTGCTGGAATGCTTTATTGATAAGTATCCATGCAATATTCTGTTACTATTTAGTCTATTATTAATATAGTATGTTTTGAAATAAGTTTTTAAAAATGTTTGTTGGATTTTCGGCAACTTGCTGCTTGAATATCCGGCATATTTGATTAATTGGCACTGGGCAGATCCCGAGGGTGCGGATAACAAAGGTTTTACAGTACAGCATATAAGAAAAGCTTGGTCATTAAATGAAAGTGGAATGAGGGGGGTGGTATGTGCGTGTCTATGCGTTGTGGGTACACGATAATGTTGAAAATTAACATGGGGTTACATTACTGAACAAGATTGAGAGCCACTGCTCTAGAGGATTCAGCGTTGATAAAGTGGAGAAGTGGTTGCTTCGCCATGACTAGAGATTCAACTTTGTAAAGTTCCAAACAATACTGGTCTTCACAATTCCTGCACTGAATGCGAGAAGTCGTCCCTAAAACTTACAGTTTTGCGTTTTCTAGGCAAACAATATCATCTTTCACACTGCGATCAGGCACTTCTGGGACAGCCACGACAAGGCAGGGACGAACAGCGCAGTGGGAGCACACGATGGGATCTCTCGAGTCTTCCCTCACATCATTACATCAAATGTGGAGCACGACTCGGTGAGCCTGACTGTGGACAATCTGGTCAAGGAGGGAAAAGCACGTGAGAACCGATCTTTGCCTTTAGACTTGTGTCTTAAATGTGATATTATGCTGAGAAAAATTTTGCTTAGTGCCCTTTCCAATTTAGTTTTGGGCTGGAGACGAGGGTGGGAATCACTAGACACAGTTCACGCTTTGAAGTTATATTGTACTAGAATTCTGATGAGTTTCAAGAACATGGCATGGGTAAAGGCCATGTACCTCTTCCTTCCAATAAGAAATTCTCCCATCAGAGGAAGTGAGTGTTGACTTGGTCTCTGCAATGTTGATTGGTAGATAGCTGCAAGCATCCATTAACCTTTGAGAAACGTTGTTTATTGAAAATGGGTCTTTCGTTAATTACTGTGACAAAACTATCTCGGGAGCTGTGAATTCTCTGCTCAGTGCTGAGATGTCTGAAATCAACAACAACAACTTTGATTTATATAGCGCCCTCAACGCCGCGCAGCGTCTCAGAGCGCTTCACAAGAGCGGATCCCGAGACCGAGCCTGGGGCACGGGTAGAAAGGTGACCAAAAGCGCAGTCGAAGCAAAAGGTCTTCTGCTGGAACCTGAAACTGGGAAGAGAGGGGGAGAGGCAAAGGGAATGAGGAAGGGAATTCCAGAGCCTCGGGGCATAGTGGCTGAAGGCACGGCCGCCGAGGGTGGAGCAGAGGATTCGTGGAGCAGAGGATTCGCGGGGATATAGAAGAGGCCAGACCCAGTGGATCAATCCACAAATAGTGATAAGCTCAATAATTAATTTATATTTGGTAAATCTTGTCTGAGTGACAATATTGGCTGGGAATTGGAAGAACTCCTTGCTCTTCAAACTAAAACCGGCTGAACCACCAGCACATGGTATGAACATCTGATCCAAAGGACGCAGTGTAGATTAGAAGATCTGATGTGTGTCTTAATTTCACATCCTTGTGATCCAGAGAATAGACTGCTACCGGCTAAGTCAAACTAACACACGATAAGACGACCGGCTGAAGATCACTAAGGCAGTGGTTTCCACACTGTGGGGGGCGCCTCCCTTGGGGAGAGCGTACCGTTGGCTGGGGGGGCGCAGAGCTTTAGAGTCTCAAGCCCCCGAGTGCGTGTGGAGGGAGCCGAGGACCTGAGTGTGCGGAGCCGAGTGTGAAAGATTGTGGGGAGGGGGGTGGGGTGGCAACAAAAACTTTGCTGAGTTAGGGAGGGTGCTGCTATTTAAAGTTTGGAAGTCACTGCTATAGGGGGTGACTCTGATGTATTTCTTTAAGAGAAAGAATGCTGATTATTTTTTCTTTGTTCCTTTTCAGAAGCTACATTACTGCCAGTTTCAAAAGTAACTGGTTGCATTGAAGTGGACGATGTCATCGCCGCCGTCAGACCCACCACTTGCCTTATATCTGTTATGCTCGCTAACAACGAGACCGGAGTCTTGATGGTAAGAGTGACATTTGTACTCATTTGCTTATCTTGCTCTCTTGTCGGGAACCAGGTAACCTGTAAAGGTTGGTAGAAGGAATTCACACTGACCTGAGTTTAATTTCCAATGCAGTTCAAATTTCCCCCCTTCAGCCAGTGTGTTCTGTTGAATCACTGGCTGGAACATGTGAAATGCTATCCTATAAGGTTAGGAAAAGGGCTACAAGGAAATTTTCACTTCAAAGGACAGTTATAATAATAATAATAAGGTTTGCATTTGCCTTATCACGTCTTCGAGGTGTCTCAAAGCGCTTCACAGAGTATAATTTGGAATAGGATGAAGATTATAAGCAGTGTTTTCCTGGCCATCGCATTGTTGCTGGTAATTATTATTGTGCTTGTGGTGGAATGCCGACTGATTAAAAAAAAGACACGAGTCAAGAAAGGATTATTGAAGAGACCCGCTGACCTCTCTCTCCACTGATCTCCTCAAAACTCTCAGCACCCAGCCCGTCTCCAGTGTATCTTCTGGCATTACAATGATAGCTCATGGGAATATAGATGTGATTTTAGTAAGCTTTGCTAACATGTTCAATATATATATATGCCTAATAATAATCTGTCCAACAAAACCACAATAATAAAAATGTATTAGTTTCAATCCAGGACTCTTTGTGGGACACTGCTGTGCGTAATTGGCTGCTGCGAATCGCCCACAAATATAATCAATTCACTTTACAGTATATTCTGCGAAGCGCTTTGAGACATCGATAAGATGTGAAAAGTGCTATATCAAAATGCAAAGATTTAAAAAAATAATTGATACCTTTTTATTCTGTTAAGTTGATTTTTATGATCTTTTACTTTGTGTTTTACATATAATAGAGGTGACCTCACATTTGTAGGTTTATAGCTTCATTCAAATGAAAGTCCGATAAGAAATCTGTAAACGTTTGAGGTGAAACAGCCAGTTGTTTTAACACATAACAACTTTTTGGAGATTATGATTAGCATGGAGGTTGTATTGAAAAGTGTGTCCCTTGATTGATCTATTTTTATTCTTCATTTGTTCAGTGGGACATATTTCTGAGGAGATGGGATGTAACAGCAGATTTGTGGACGAAACATGAACACAAGCACATGTTTTGGGAGCTGTGAACAACAACACAACAAAATTACATTTATAGAGCGCCTTTCACGTCGGGGATGTCCCAAGGCGCTGAACAGTCAGGTCGGGACCTGAGCAAGTGGGTCAGGCAGGGTAGTGGGGAGGGGAGGGAGAGAGTAAGGAGGAGAGGGAGAAAGTTGGGAGAGCGGCAGGAGTCCTATAGCTCAGTGGTTAGAGCATTTGCCTGACAAGCGTGAGATCTGTGTTCTGATCCAGTCAGGGAGAATGCTTGGGCACGTTTCCTTACTCCACATGCCTAATAATAATCCCTCAAAAAAAACAATAATAAATTAGTCATTTCGATCCACGACTGTTTGTGGGACACTGCTGTGTGCAATTGGCTGCCGTGTTTCGCCCACAAATATACAGTCAATTCACTTTACAGTACAATCTGAGAAGCGCTTTGAGACGTGTAGAAGACCTGAAAAGCGCTATATGAAATGTAAGGATTATTATTATTATAATGTAAAGTGAATTGACTATTCTCCAGTTTACAATTTGTACAGAAATTGCACATGAAGTGAAAATGTACATCTCTGATGTGTTTGAATACAGCCGGTTGCTGAGATTAGTCAGCAGGTGAAGACCCTAAATCAGAACAGAACCTCTGAAATGCCCAGAATCCTGCTCCACACGGATGCAGCCCAGGCCATTGGGAAGGTGCGAGTTGATGTGCATGACCTTGGCGTGGATTACCTCACCATTGTAGGGCACAAGGTAAAGGGTTTATTTGAGGCCGGCTCCCATGTCTATCAACATCTCAACAACAACAAATAACATTTGTACAGCAGCTTTCACATCAGGAAGTGGGGCAGGGACAGCAGAATTTGGACAATCTCTGCACAATATGGAACCCTGTGCTCTGCCTTCATTGCATATGGGCTGGCAAACTGGTCACATCCACCTGGGCTCTGAATGTAAAATGAATGACCATATCCTTACAATTTAGTAAATTGTTAACAGGGAAGTTTTCTCCTTCCCACTGCATATCCCCCACTGGGTGTGACCTTTATGCACGAGTCTTATGTATTGACAATTGCTAGGTTATTGATTCGAGGAAGGAAGATATCACACATGTGAGCCCTGCCCTGGTCTTGTCTAATGCTTGTCTGATGCCCTGCCTGCGGGGGCAGGGTCCCTCAATTAAGAATATTAGCAGAAAATTTAGAAGTTGATTTCCCTTCCTCTCCTCAGGGACAGTGAAGCAATCATAATATATTCACCACAGTTGCCTCAATACCACACTATAGGGTGGGTTCACCTTCTGAATCTCCAGAAGCAAATACACAAACAGTGTTCCAGTAATGCTTTCCCCACTCTTAATATAAATGGTAGATAATCATCTAAAATTTCTTAGAAATACCAAACGTGAAATTTAATAAGAACTGACAGAAGCTGGTATTAAACTAGTTTTCTTCTCATTTGAAAAGAATACCTTTTTTACACTCACAGTTTTATGGCCCACGGATTGGAGCGCTGTATGTAAAAAGACCAGGCACCAGCTCACCCTTGTACCCTATGTTCTTTGGGGGAGGTCAGGAAAGGAATTTCCGTCCAGGGTAAGTTCTGTTCCTGAATGCTAATGTCTACACATTGCAGTCTAAGTGCCTCACTAAAGGTATAAAGAGATCACAGAATACTTTTATAACCACTTTGAAATTGTTACATCTCAAAGGATGTTGATAAATATAGTGATGTATAAATTGCAATTTCCTTTTCTTAGATGTATTTATCCTCATTATTTGTGTCTCTTTAATTCCCAGTACAGAGAACACGCCAATGATTGCAGGACTTGGGAAGGTAAACAATATCTCAGGGTATCTGCCGCCTTTCACTGAATTTAATAACGCTCATCTGCTGCCAGATGTCTGTCTAGGATATATTAACATCACATGTATAGTTCTGGTAAACAATGTTATAGAAAGATAAAGGATGCCACTCAGCCCTTTCTGCTCCATGCAATGTATTCATTAATGTGAAGCTTAGCACTATTCCCTTTTGTTTGATAAGTAATAATAATTCTAATAATAATAATCCTTGCATTTGCCATAGCTCCTTATCATGTCTTCTAGACGACTCAAAGCATTTCACAGAATAAACTGTAACGTGATTTGGCTGCATATTTTGTGGGCGAATGCGGCAGCCCATTGCATACAGCAGTGTCCCACGAACAACAACAACAACAAATTAGACTTATAAAGCGCCTTTCACGTCGGGAGGACGTCCCAAGGCGCTGCACAGGAGGCGTGTGACCCGAGCTGGGAGGGGAGTGTTCGGGAAGGGGTGAAAAACGTAGGAAAGGTCAAAAAATTAGGGGGGGAACAGAAGGCACGGTCGAAAAGGAAAATCTTCAAACCGGCCTTGAAAGAGGAAAGGGAGGAAACAAGGCGGAGGGATTGGGGGATGGAATTCCACAGGGTGGGAGCGGAGAAACTGAAGACCCGGCCTCCGATGGTGGGGCGGTTCGGGCGGGGGGCTTGGAGCAGGACAAGTCCTGCTGAACGGAGGGTCCGGGTGGGCGTGTAGGGGGAGAGTAGATCGGCTAGGTAGGATGGGGCAAGGCCGTGGAAGGCCTTGAAGGTGAGGACGAGGATCTTCAACTCGATCCTCTGGAGGATGGGGAGCCAGTGGAGACGGGCGAGGGTGGGGGTTATGTGGTCGCGGAGGTGGGTGCGGGATAGTACACGGGCTGCAGAGTTTTGGATGACCTGCAGCCTGTGAATGGAGGAACTGGGGAGGCTGACGAGGAGAGAGTTTCCATAGTCCAGCCGTGAGGTGATGTACATGTGCATGAGTGTTTCGGCAGCGCGGGGGGTAAGATAGTTGCGGAGCCTGGCAATGTTGCGTAGGTGGAAATAAGCGGTGCCGGTCAAGGCGCGGATGTGGGGGAGGAAGGAGAGTTTATGGTCGAACGTGACGCCGAGGTTCCTGACTGGCTTTGTGAGGTGGAGAGTACAGCCTTGGATGTTGAGGCTGGCAGCGCCCGATGTGCGGAGGCGCTGGCTTGAGCCAATCAGGAGGGCCTCGGTCTTGAACATTGGATTGAGTGACCAAATTGTTATTTTTAACAAAAATGTTTTAAAAAGATTATTACCCCCTGAAAAGCGATTCACTGATCGATTAACAACCGGGTTCCTATTTATTGCTAGGTAAACAGAGGCATGTGAAAGTAAGATTTCACCTCACCAGGGATTCCACCCCAGGTCCTCTCGCTTGGAAGCCATAATTAAGACAAATGACCAAGACCAATAATTTTACTGCTCTCCCCTCCTAGGCTGCTGAGCTGGTTGTCAGGAAACTTGACGAGTATTCAAATCATATGCGGGAAGTGAAGGATTATCTAGAAGAGAAACTACTGGTATGTGGTAATCTTTACAAGAAATATAATTTATTTTTCTTAACTTAGGTGAGCATTATCATGTCTGAATCAGACCGTATATTACATAATGCTTAAAGTTTGCATTTGCTAGAGGTTTTGTTGCTTTTCTGACCCTATCATTTCTCTAGGCTACTTTTGGAAAAGAGAAACTTAATTTCAACAGTCACTTCAAAGGTTCAGACAGGCTACCAAACACTTGCAATGTATCCATCCTGGGACCAAATCTGCAAGGTACCATTAAGATATAATCTGCAATTTTAACTTTGGTACAGTTCCTTAACCTTCAGAGATATAAGAAGTTTCTGTTCAAGCTCCACATTGTCAACTAGTGGGGCCATTGCTAGTGGGATGGGTGTGTGTTGGGGCTGTGGACAGGAGAATGGAGCAGTAATCTTAGCCCATTCATGCTGAGAGGCTTGCAAGAGGTTCCATAAAGTTAATAAGACTTGCAACGCAGCTAAACTAACTACAGTAAAAGCCCGTTTATCCGGCACCCCCAGTTGAATGCCGGTCCAATGCCGATTAAAGCACGTGCTGCATATTCAGCCAAAATCGCAAAAAAAAAAAATCAATGCATTTTTCCGGATAAATTCCGGTTAATTGATTGCGGACCTTTTTTTTTGCAATGCCGGTTATACGGATGTTACGGTTGATTGGGTGCTGGATGAACAGGTTTTTAATGTATTTTGTTGTCCTGTAGGGCAAAAGGTATTACTGCATTGTCGAAGGCTTCTGGCCAGTGTGGGAGCTGCATGCCATTCCGACCAAGGTGACAGGTGAGACTTTCCTGGTCAGTATTATCCGTGAGAATACAAAACATCTGTCGCATAATCGGGTTCAAATTGTTACCTGACCTTCAGCCAAGTGGATTCTCTCGGATCTTTTAGTGGCGGTTGAACCTCACACAACTTTTGAAAGGTTAACCGGCGAGGTCTTCGGACATAAATCAAGATTCATAGATTCATAGAATTTTACGGCACAAAAGGAGGCCATTAGGCCCATCTAGTCTGTGCCGGCTCTTTGAAAAGAGCGATTCAATCCCACTGCCCTGCCCGCTCCCCATAGCCTAATAGACCTGTTCTCCCTAAATAAAGATCTAATTCCCTTTTAAAAGTTGTTATCGAATCAGCCTCCACCACCTTTTCAGGCAATGCATTCCAGATTCGAACAACTCGCTGAGTGAAAACATTTCTCCTCAGCTCCCCTCTACTTCGCTTTGAAACTATTTTAAATCTGTGACCACGAGTCACAGATTCACCCACGAGTGGAAATAGTTTTTCTCTATTTGCCCTGTCGAAACCCCTCATGATCTTATAAACCTCTATTAGGTCTGCCCTCAATCTTCTCTGCTCCAGAGAGAATAACCCTAGCCTATCTAGCCTCTCCTCATAGCTGAAGTCCCTCAATCCTGGCACCATCCTAGTAAATCTTCGTTGTACCCTTTCCAATGCCTACACATCATTTCTGTAGTGTGGTGACCAGAATTGAACACAGTATTCCAGCTGAGGCCTCACCAAAGTCTTACAGAGGTTAGTCAGCACTTTCTGACTTTTGTACTCTATACCCCTATTTATAAAGCCTAGTATCCCATATGCCTTCTTAACAGCCTTGTCTACCTGTCCTGCCACCTTCAACGAGTAACTAACACAAATCCCCAGGTCTCTCTGTTCCTTCACACCATTTAAAATTGTACTATCTAGCCTATATTGCCTCCCTTCATTTCTTCTCCCAAAATGCATCACCTCACACTTCTCTGCATTAAACTTCATCTGACATGTGTCTGCCCACTTTACCAATTTGTCTATATCCTCTTGCAGATGGCTACTATCCTCCTCACTATTTACTATTCTCCCTAACTTAGTGTCATCTGCAAACTTGGAAACTGTACTCCGTACACCCAAGTCCAGATCATTGATGTAGATTACAAACAGCAATGGTCCCAAAACTGATCCCTGTGGCACACCACTGCTCACTTCCCTCCAGTCTGAAAAACAGCCGCTCACTACAACTCTCTGCTTTCTGTCTCGCAGCCAGTTGTGGATCCACGCTGCCACTGTCCCTTTTACGCCATGGGCCTTTAATTTCATAATAAGTCTCTCATGTGGCACTTTGTCAAATGCCTTTTGAAAGTCCATGTAAACTACATCAACTGCGCTACCATTATCCACCCATTCCGTTAACTCATCAAAAAATTCTATCAGATTTGTAAGGCAAGATTTGCCTTTAACAAATCCATGTTGACTGTCCTTTATTAGCCTATATCTTTCTAAGTGAAGATCTACCTTGTCCCTGTTTATGGACTCTAGAAGTTTGCCCACTACCGACGTTAGACTGACTGGTCTGTAGTTACCAGGCTTGTCCTTCTGCCCCTTTTTATACAAGGGAGTAACATTAGCTATCCTCCAGTCCTCTGGCACGACCCCTGTGTCCAAGGAAGATTGAAAGATCGTGGCCAGAGTCCCTGCTCTTTGCTCCCGTACCTCACTTAGTAACCTAGGGTGCATCCCATCCGGACCAGGTGACTTATCCACCTTGAGCGACGTCAACCTTTTTAGAATTTCCTCTCTGGTTATAATTATTCTATCCATTTCTCCTACCCTCTCCTCTAATACCATGGCATTGGCTGTATCCTTTTCTTTTGTGAAGACAGAGGCGAAGTACTCATTCAGTACATCAGCCATGCCCTCTGCCTCCACAATGAGATTTCCTCCTAGGTCCCTAATTGGCCCCACCCTCTCCTTGACCAACCTTTTACTCTTAATATGTTGGTAAAAAACCTTAGGGTTCCCCTTAAATCTTACTCGCTAATTGTTTTTCATGCAGTCTCTTTGCCCCTCTAACTTCCTTTTTTAGTTCTATCCTACACTTCCTATATTCTGCTTGGTTCCCTTCTGAAGTTTGAGCCTGACACTTATCATAAGCCTCTTTTTTTTGTTTTATTTTGGCCCCGATTTCCTTAGTCATCCAGGGAGGTTTGGATGCCTTACATTTCACCTTTGTGGGGATGCTTTTGACCTGTGCCTGAACTATCTCCTCTTTGAACGCTGCCCACTGCTCGTTAGTTGTCTTACCTGCCAATTTTTCTTTCCAATCCACCTTGGCTAGGTCCCACCTCAACTCATTGAAATTAGCCCTTTTCCAGTTGAGTGTCCTCACCTGTGATCGTTCCTTATCCCTTTCCATAATTATTCTGAATCTAACGATATTGTGGTCACTATTCCCTAGATGCTCACCTACAGAAACCTGTTGAACTTGCCCTACCTCAAGATGTTAAAGTTAAGTAATAAACTAAACCGTCAGAGGGCCTGGGAGTTCTCAAACTAGACTTGTTTGTTTTGTTTTTTGATAAACCACCAACATATTTTGTATGTCTTGTTTTATTTCCTGCAGAGTTTGATCTCTGACCTGAGCAAGAAATCTGAAGGCTTCCATTATAAACTATTGTGGCATGCGCTTTGACTTGACAATTGTTTAGGCTAAATCAGTGCATAGAATTAATCATAGTCTATAAATCAGTATACAGGTATCCCTTCCCAACCACAGGGGATACATTCCAGAAACCTCCACTGTTAGTAAAACCGCGGTTGGAAAATGCAGGGCCCTGTGGGAAACATGGGGATAGGGGGAGTACGTTTGCTTGTCCTTGAACTAAACACAAAACAATTCACGATCACACCATCCTCCTTCAACGTCTTTTCTCCCACCTCAACCTTCAAGGCACAGTCCTTGACTGGTTCCATTCTTATTTGACCCACCGTTTACATTTTGTTTCTTCCAACGGTTTTTCCTCAAACCCCCGCACAGTTTCTCACGGCGTCCCTCAGGGCTCTGTTTTAGGCCCCCTCCTTTTCACCCTTTACACGCTCCCTCTGGGCGACGTCATCCGCAAACATGGGGTAAATTTCCACATGTATGCGGACGACACCCAGTTATACCTTTCTGCCTCATCCCTCAACCCCCAGACCATCGATGTTCTGACAGCATGTCTGTCCAACATCGAGTCCTGGACGAGGGACAACGTTTTGCAATTGAACGTGAGTAAGACCGAGGCCCTCCTGATTGGCTCAAGCCAGCGCCTCCGCACATCGGGCGCTGCCAGCCTCAATATCCAAGGCTGCACTCTCCACCTCACAAAGCCAGTCAGGAACCTCGGCATCATGTTCGATCAAAAACTTTCCTTCCTCCCCCACATCCGCGCCTTGACCGGCACCGCTTATTTCCACCTACGCAATATTGCCAGGCTCCGCAACTATCTTACCCCCAGCGCTGCCGAAACACTCGTGCACGCGTACATCACCTCACGGCTGGACTACGGAAACTCTCTCCTCGTCGGCCTCCCCAGTTCCTCCATTCACAGGCTGCAGGTCATCCAAAACTCTGCAGCCCGTGTACTATCCCGCACCCGCCTCCGCGACCACATAACCCCCACCCTCGCCCGTCTCCACTGGCTCCCCATCCTCCAAAGGATCGAATTCAGGATCCTCGTCCTCACCTACAAGGCCTTACACGGCCTTGCCCCGCCCTATTTAACTGATCTACTTTCCCCCTACAAGCCCACCCGGACCCTCCGTTCAACAGGACTTGGCCTGCTCCAAGCCCCCCGCCCGAACCACCCCACCATCGGAGGCCGGGCCTTCAGTTTCTCCGCTCCCACCCTATGGAATGCTATCCCTCAATCCCTCCATTTCGTTTCTTCCCTTTCCTGTTTCAAGGCCGGTTTGAAGACTTTCCTCTTCGATCGTGCCTTCTGTTCCACCCCGAACTCTTCTACCTCCCCTTCGTGTTTTACCCCTTCCCAAACACTCCCCTCTCAGCTCGGTTCACACGCCTCCTGTGCAGCGCCTTGGGACGTCCTCCCGACGTGAAAGGCGCTCTATAAATGTAATTTGTTGTTGTTGTTACCTGTATTATTATGAACCACCTTGGTCGTTTCATATCAAATATAGGGTTTATTTGTTATACCACTTTCTCCGAAAAATGCTCATTAGAATACAATATGGTAACAAGACCATAGAAATATCCATTACAGAAATTAACCATTCAATCTCTAAAATGAAGCCGAGAATATAAATTAATACATATCGTTTTGTGTTTTTATTTGTGGGAAAGTAGTTTTGCAGAACTTCCCTTCAAATGATGAAACAATTATATGTCGGGAAGGTTGTGTGAAGGGAAAGTGTTTGATGGGCTGAATAGCCCATCAATGTTATGTTATGTTCTCATGTCTTATTTTCCAGACCTTCACATATTTTACTGACCTGCGGCATTCCTTATGAGGTAGCAAGGAACGCACTTCGGATGAGCGTTGGACGCACAACATCAAAAGCAGATGTAGACATCATTGTTGAAGACTTGAAACAAGCAGTTAATGAACTGGAAGGTTTCACTGCTGAGGCTGGGCCGTAGGACATAGTCTCCAAAGTGTTTTGTGGTGAGACTGATCACTGCCAAGGGTAATTCATAGATGCACAAAGGAAGAACAAAGACTCGCTGACAACATTTAAAAGGAGTTTTGCAGGCAGTCCAGTGACATCAAACAGTATAAATTTACAGCACAAAAGGAGGCCATTCGGCATTAGGGGGTTACTGAGCAGTGAATTTCCATGGGGTGCCATGTTAGACTGTCAGGTTGGAGTTGGTTGGTGTAATGTTTTTTAATCCACAAAACACCATGTAGATTAAATCAATACTTAAAAATCAGATCATTCTCTTTTCACTCCATCCCAAATTCCCCCAGTCACTCTTCCCATAATCTTTTTAGACTTGTCTCAGTCAGTTGACACGTATCTCGTTAAGGCAATATGCAACATCTTCCTTCTTTTAGTTTTTTTCTTTATTTTTTTCAATCCTGTTCTATCAGTCTTTGTGGTCTTTTTAGTTCTCTTCCACATCTGGTAGTTGTCCCAGTTTCTGCTACTCCTTGCTCTTCCTTCTGGTTTTCTTTTTTCTCCTGTATTCTCTTTACTGTTCTCTGTTTAATCCCCCATGATGTTCTTCTATATATCTTTCCTTTTTCATCTTTTACCCAGTAGGATCTGGGGTTCTTATCTTTTCCCCAAATGTTTCCTCTGATCCAGCTTTCCGTTTTTAGATTTTTCCTCCCGAAACTATACGGCTTCTCCTTTGTTAAAAGTTTTTTTTCCTTCTGCAGCTCTTGCCCTTGTTTCTTCCAATTTCTTTGTCTCTGTACCTGTGGTCTCAATTTTGTTTCCTCCCATATTAACCCATCTCTTAATCTTCTGGTCATCAACATCTGTGCCAGTGACTGTCCTTGATCGTCTATTGGTGTGTTTCTGTGGCTAGCAATGCCAAATGTTTCTCTTTATGTTTTCTTCCAAACATTTTTTCAATACCTTTTCCAAGCTTTCATCGCGTTCCTTCCATGTTTTACCATATACCAAAATATCATCAATATAATTGATCACTCCTGGTATTTTTCTAATATTTGTGACAGAGGTGTAAAAAACACCTCTTCTGCTGACTTGATGCCAAAGAGCATTCTTTTTAAAACATTCAGTGTCATAAACATTGTCAAATACAGGCTATCCTTTGATAATTTAACTTGCCAATACCCCGAAGAGCAATCTTATACTGTATTGAGAAGCAACTAGCTCCATGTAGTAAAGCACATCTTCTAAAGTGGGAATTGCATAACGTTCCCTTTTTATAGCCCTGTTTAACTGTCGTGGATCTAAACATATCCTTAATGATTTGTCTGGTTTCTCTATGATTTCCACTGCACTCAGTGGGTTTGTCCACTTTTTTATTAATTGGTCCCTTTCCACTTGGTCGAATTTGTCTTTTAGCCTTTTTGTCATTTCCTCTGGTATGCTTCTTAATGACTGAATACTCGTGATATTGTTTCATCTAATTGAATGATATACTCTTGTTTCATTAGTCCTCTCATTCCAAAACACCTGTTTGTATTGTTCTACTATTTCTTCTGACTCCCTTGGTTCATTTTCCTCTATTTTCACGTTCTCAAATTGTTTTAATATTTTAAGTTTTATTATAGCTTCCAATCCTAATAATGTATTAGCTTTTACTTTTAAAATGTAGAATTGTATTTTATATTATCTCCCTTTGTGCATCACTTCTATCTCTACCCTGTCCACTGTTTCAATTTTTCCTGTGTTTTATGCCATTAATTTATCTTTCCCTTTCTCCATGTTTTCCTTATTTGGTTCTCCTAATTTTATATATTCTTCCCATGCCATTATACTGGCCTGTGCTCCTGTATTTAATTTGCACTGGATTACTTTCCTTACATTTTTATACCACAAATTTACCTTCCACTCATTTTTTTCTGTTTCCTTTGTGTCTTTATTAATTCCACTGCTTCAGTGTTGTACTCATCTTACTCACTTTCTCTGGGTTCTGTATCTGAGCTATCTCTATTGTCATATTCCCCTGATTTAATTTGCCCAATTCTGGCTCTCCTCTGGTTATTTGTCCCCTTGTACACTCTTCTTTCTGTTTTGACTTTTCTCCTGTGCTTTATATCTGCTATATCTCCCTATATTTTCTTGTCTATTCCTGCACTCCCTTGCATAATGCTCATATCTTTTGCATTGATAGCATTATTTGCCTTCTGCAGGACATCTCCTCATATCATGTTCCAATCCACACTTGTCACATTTGCCTGTGTGTGGCCTCTCTCTCGGCCTGTATATTCTCTGCACTCCGTACTCGTCATCTGTATCATTCTAACTACCTGTTGGTTAGTTCATCTATTTCCATTTCTGTTTCTCTCTCCATCTCTCTAATATTTAGTTTTGTCACATCTTCATTCCTTGTCATTTCCATTGCCGATTCTAACGTCAGGTCCTCTTTTCTCAAAAACTTTTCTCTCAATCTCGTATCTTTTATTTCGAATACTATTTGGTCACGTATCATTTTGTCTCTTAATGCCCCGCAGTTGCAATTTTTACTTAGGGTTCTCAGCACTGCACAGTTCTGATTAAATGATTCTGCGGGTCCCTGCCTCCTTGTTCCAAACTTAAATCGCTCAATTATCACATTTGTTTTTTCCACAATATCATTCCCGCATAATGTTCATCATCTCATTTGATGGCCTGTCTACATCTCTTTCTATTGTTGCAAAATATTATCTTGTTTCCTCACCTGCTACATTCAAAAAGATTGCAGACTGCTGTTCCTGTGGCAGTTTTATTATGTTTGCTGCTAATCCAAAAAATTTAAAGTCTTTCAAACCATCGCCAATTGTGCCTTGGACTTCCAATCAGTGATCTTGGTATCTGCGCATACATGCTTTTAATTCTGCTTCTCTCTGCATTTTCAGTCCGTATTCCATCTTGAAGTCAATTTCACTCCAGTTTTCGTTTTCACTTCTGACACCACGTAACGTTTTTTAATCCACAAAACACCATATAGATTAAATCAATACTTTAATTCAAAATCTTACAAGTTGACTTCTATCAGATGAACTCTTTCCACTCTATCCCAAATTCCCCAGCCACTCTTCCCATAATCATTTTAGACTTGTCTCTGTCAATTGCCACTTAGGTCAATATGCAACAGTTGGTATTTTTCCCTGAGAATAGGAAAGAGACTGGAATTGATGTTTCTCCTTGCCAGGCTCTTGGAACAGAGGCTTGGGAGCAGGTTGGTTGCCCATCCTTTCAGGAGGGGATTGTGTGTCCCCAGGGAGGGCCTGAAACAAATGGAGATTGCAGTTATTTGCACAAAAAACCTTCAGGTTACCAGCACCAGGTATCTTGTTGTTTGGGGGGTAAACTCCAGTCTTTTTCCAAGATTGGTTTAAACCTAAAATAGTGACCTGCAGTCAGTCCATTAGGATGAATCACCTCCTACAGTGAATTGTTACCAACGTAATCAGAAACACTCTCTTCAGCCTTTGACAATAAGCAGTGACTTCCCAGATACAACAACAACAAATTGCACATATAAAGCGCCTTTCACGTTGGGAGGACATCCCAAGGCGCTGCACAGGAGGCGTGTGACCCGAGCTGGGATGGGAGTGTTCAGGAGGGGGTAAGAAACGTAAGGGAGGTCGAAGAATTCGGGGGGGAACAGAAGACACGGTCGAAAAGGAAAGTCTTCAAACCGGCCTTGAAAGAGGAAAGGGAGGAAACAAGGCGGAGGGATTGGGGGATGGAGTTCCAAAGGATGGGAGCGGAAAAACTGAAGGCCCGGCCTCCGATGGTGGGGCGGTTCGGGAGGGGGGCTTGGAGCAAGCTAAGTACTGCTGAACGGAGGGTCCGGGTGGGCTTGTAGGGGGAGAGTAGGTTGGAAAGATAGGGCGGGGCAAGGCCATGTAAGGCTTTGAAGATGAGGACGAGGATATTGAAATCGATCCTCTGGGGGATGGGGAGCCAGCCAGTGGAGACGGGCGAGGGTGGGGGTTATGTGGTCGCGGAGGCGGGTGCGGGATAGTACACGGGCTATCAACAACCTGATTAGTGAATAACAAATTATTGGTACATACGGAAACTTTGCTGGATTGCATTATTCTAGCCACACATTTAATCTAATCTCTCACCTGGGTTTCTATTATGTATCCCTTTGGTTTGCCACCAGTAATTCTCAGGTTTCTACTGTTCTATTATTTAAACCAACTTATTTGGGGAAATATTGGGTTTTTACTCTAGAATTGTATTACATTTTGTCGTTATATACTTTAAGCAATCCTACCAAATTAAGTTTCAAAAGCTGTATTTTTTCAAAGTTGTTTTTGCCTTTTATCCAGGTTGTTTGTGTTTACCTCTTAATGTAAAGGGAAGAAAATTTGTGGAACTCTTAGAAATAGCTCTTTTGTTTACTAGCTGTAAAATGGAGCTCTTAAATGCCCATGTTGCCATTCAAATAAATGGGCCAAATAAGATGAGCAAAGTAAATTTAGCATTCAGTATCGATTTGTTGTTAGATTATACATTCACTGACCCATTTCAGCATAGCAAAAATAACTTTCATTTATGTAGGTGCCTTTTACATAAAGGTTAACAGAAAATAAACTGTTCATACAGTTATCTAATGCTCCTGCATTTGATGCAGAAAAACTGTACCATGGGCTGGTTGTGACTGTGGTGTCAGCCTTTGGTGTGTATATGCCACAGCTTCCATAAAACCAATTAAAGGAAATTATTTTTGATGTGATGTGATTCCTGCTTTTCAAATAGACAGAAAGTCTGAGGAAGAGTGAAACTGGTAAGTGAAAGTAGATTTTAATTTAAAGAATTAAGGGAAGAGAAAAGCAGTTGACTTAAATGTTTATTCAGTAAATATCCAGCACTAGATTCTTAATGTATTTGATTATTCATACTGTACATCATTGTAATATCCTAAAAGCCGCCATGTTCCACCAATCACAGTATTTAAATGACGCTAACACTAACTAGAAATTCTTTGGTGTCCTGATGTCTCCCTTCCCCAGCAACTGATTATCAAGAGTGCCAGAGCCTCGTTGAAACAACTCATTTTATTGTGGAAAACATTTTAGCTTATTAGCTATGGCCGAGATCCAGACTTTCACCATCCCTCCTCTCCTCAAAAAAAGACACCCAAACTATGCTGAAGGTAACAACAATAATCTAGCAGAACATAAGGCAAAATAACTACTCTCTAAACCTAAAAGATTCATTTTATTGATTTTAAAAAAAAGGTACCAAGATTAATAATGTTTTAGTACAAGATCAAGTTTAATAGGAACAGATTAACCATCCACCACCTTCCTTCCCAGAACAAAATTTTTTTGTAATTACTAGAACACAGACGTGATCTGTCCAAAACACTGTCCTATGCAATTCTAGGTATTCTAACATTTATCTAAACTGAATGACTGGTCCTTGAGGCACTGTGGTCATTGCTTGGGGTTTGCTTCACTTGAAAGCTGGTTTCTGCTATCAGTAAAATATGCAATCTGAATGTATTGTTCAGTTATTTGGTCAGTAAGTCAATGCTGCCAGTGTCCAGTGTCATTGCTTCAGTGTTTGCTTTTTTTGCAGTGCTCAAGGGCATCCTGCAAAGCTCGGACAACCAGGTCCGCGTTGGCTTTAGTACAGTTGATTCCCATTAATCCAATCCGCAAAACCTGTAAAACAGGGAACAAGTACATTTGTATGGCTTGAAACAGATGTGACCAATATAAAGCCACTTCACGAAACCTAGACAATCTTTTCCTTTATACAGAAGCGCAGTTATACCAGAAGTACAGATTAGAGACACTAGAACTGACATGGTTATTGGCATGCACCACCCTTTCAACAAAACTGATATCTTAAACAGATAAATTATTTCCACCCTGTGTATAGGGAGCAAACCAAACTTTCTCACATACCATGCCAATTGTAGGGCCCAATCCACCAGTGATCTCAATCTGGTAATTCTTCATAATAAAGTTAGTGATGTCTTTCCACTCATATCCTTCTGGCACAGCAATTGTTGTAACTGTAGGGAGTCTCATGCTCTGAAAATTAAAAGGACAAAAAAGTTCAGCTAAACTTTGTCTTCCACATTGTATTGCATTACAATACAATCATCCTATATTATAATACAGTACTGCATATAAAAATGTGAGGTTCAAAATCGGTAGTGAGAGTTTAATCACAACCTACACACAGTATTAAATTGCTTATTCTTGATTACAATTCCTTTATCATATTTTTCTCCATCTTAAAAAGGTTGCAATCAGAATCTCACATCAAACCTAGAACCAATGCACATTGGAGTGACCTCTCCATCCTCCTACACCAACTATATATCTTACCTTGTCCTTTACAAATAGTTTTAATCCCAAATCCTCCAGCCCTTTATGCAAGTACTCAGCATTCTCCTGGTGAAGCTTCCAGTAATTCTCAAGCCCCTGTGAGGAAACAGCAAAATTATTTTTATGAGACAATGGTAAATAATAACGGAATATCTCATCAATGTGTTTTTTCCCTTTTTTTCTAAAGCCCACAAAGTGCGTTTCCATTCATCCCTATGTAATAATGTTTGATATTTTATAGAAATATACTGTACAGTATTGCAGAATTGCTCTGTGATTGATAGTGTGGGAATGGCTCGCAAATTATTTCCATTTTTGAAAATGATGGATAAAAAGTTACAAAGGAATCTGCCCACACAGGCACCCGCACACCCAGAGAGAGAGAGAGAGAGACTCAGCAATGTTACATGTGTGTGAGAACCCTGATGCTGGTGCTAAACTGCAGCAGGTCCCCATTATGTGGTATCCACTGATAGTGGAGTGGGTCAGCGTGCCAACACTACCTATGGCCTTCCAATCTAGCCACTTTAATACAGGGATGTTCTTCATTCAGCTCAAACAGCTCTACAGAAAATGAGTGTAGGGCAGCCTCAGAACAATTTTCATAATACAGCACTAAATTAGCACTTTCAGCTCAAACTGCACTAAGAATAGCTGGTTTGGGATGTACAATTAGGATGTCCAGGCTTAGCTTGAAGCACATTATTAGAGCAGTGTAGAGGGAACTTGATATTGATGTATGTATCTTGGACAGCTCAATGGAACAGTGCAAACGGGAGCTTTACTCTGTAGTCAACTTAGATTGTATTTGACTTGAAGGTGCTTCATGTGCACACTGGGTGCAAAATTGGAAATATGTTTATCTGTCACAATGCAGAATCAAAATTAATATAAGATACTCACTTGTTCAGCAAGAATTGCAAGTGCTTCTCTCAATGCAAAAAGGCATGTGATTGGACTAGTGTGGTGGTACCTGTAAAATTAATCAGAGTAATAGATTTATTTGGGGATCATTACGTTTGCATCCCAATTGGTTCGCTAAACTCACAACCTAATTCAAAACAGGAGCTCTGTACAAGAAGTTTACTTGTATTACCTCCTGTTACAGATAATTTTGAACCATTTCCTCATTTGTTTATCAACCATGTAAACATTATAAAAAATATTTCACTGTAGGTTAAACACTCATTTGGAGCCAGTCGCCTTCTTACTATCTCTCAAATCAGGAGCTGAATCAAGCTCTCTTGCCTCTCTCTCTCTCTCTCTCTCATCAGGTCACCTATAAGGTCAGTCACTCTTCCAAGAAGAACAACTTGCATTATATATCACCCATCACTCTCCCATGCTTTCTGTGACCGCATCTGACAATGTTAAACATGTGAGTTCAATCAGCCTTTCTCTCAAATTTACTGTCATAAAAAAATGGTTCAGTTTCTTACTTTCTTGGGCTTTCATCATATCCCCAGAAGTTGGAAAGCCACCCCATGTCAAGGTAGAGCGACACGGGCTTTGTTTTCCGGTTAAATATCTTTTGGCTGCAAAACAAATGCAAAGCATATTTCAGAATTAGCTTATGGAAACTGAACTGCAATTAAAGAAATTAGATTGGCACAAATTGCTTTAGACAAGCCCAACATTTTTCTGTTATAGTTTTATGAATTTAAATAATACAAGCCACTGACTTCATTCAGTGAACTGCCTGGTTCAGATCATCACCGAACAATGTTTATGTTATTGTGGGAGATTATTAAACCATGACGATAACCCCACCATTTCAACAAATATCAGTAGATGAAGAACAACCCCACATTAACGTAACTGATCTGGATAATACTCATTACACCATACTTTCCCCCTGAAAGTTTTCCCAATGTGTAGGTTGACTTTATTTTGCGAACTATTTGGGGTCAGTTCTGAAACTGACTTGGACCCCACTGAGTGTGGTACAACTTTGAGTATTCTTTGAACATTTCCACAAGCCTTCTCTATATAAATATGAGAATTGCTGTGGTAGGGAGGACACTGATTGTGGGAAACCCTTAGTATCACTTGAAGAACAAAGGAAAAGTAACTTGCCAGGCTCTTTCATTGAAGGAGATGGGTGCAGTTCCAGGAGGACAGTTCAGGACCTTTTGTGATCCTGAATAAAGGATGTCGATCTCTGAATGGAGAAGAATAGTCACATTAATCTTGTGAACAATGTTTATGTTTTTGTGGGAGACCTCAGAATACAATAATATTACTACTAATAATAATCCTTGCATTTGATAGAGAGCCTTTTCATGTATTGAAGACATATCAAAGTGCTTCACAGAATATACTGTAAAGTGAATTGACTGTATATTTTGTAGACAATATGCAGCAGTCAATTGTGCACAGCAGTGTCCCACAAACAGTTGTGGATTGAATGATCAATTTATTATTATAGATTTTTTGAAGGCATTATTACCTTCAGGAAACAATCCACCAATCAACTAACAACTGGGTTCCTATTTATTGGCAGGTGTGGGGAGTAAGAAAACGTGTCCAAAGATTCACCCTGCCATGAGTCAAACCCAGGTTTCTCACTTGCAAAGCTTGCAAAGACAATACTTAGTGGTTCTAACCACTGAGGATTGTCAGCCACGATGCCAACAGCATCATAGAATTATACAGCACAGGAAGCCATTCGGCCCATCGTGCCTCTGCTGGCTCTTTGAAAGAGCTATCCCAGATTAATTCCACTCCCTGCTCTCCCCATCGCCTCGCAAATTTGGCCTCCCCAAATATCCATGTACTGCTCTCTTGAAAGTTGTTATCGAACCTGCTTCCATCTCATCCAATCCTACTAGTTCTTAACACTTCAGAGCAAGTCTTCTAACAATGAGCATTACAGTATATTGCTCACACAACATAAGTTAAGATCAACCAGAACCATTATCCTATCCATTTTTGAAAAATTCTTGCATTGTAAAGTCCTGTGAAGCATTTTATAATATCTTGATGATACGCAAAGCATTATAGCAAATGAGAGGATTATCAATCAGATCAGCTCTCTGAAGCAGGACTCTGGTAACTGAAAGAGCTAAATTAACTTACTGGCCTATTCTTAAATTTGGTGTCAGTTGGCGTACATACCTTGGTTATCCATGAACAGAGGGGTCCCACCCAGTGAGGCAACAGAGTCAACCAGCAGTAAACAGTTATGCCTGGACAGGGAATTGAACAGCATTACAGGTGAGTTTTTAAAATGTGGTTTTAAAAGTTGTTAAATAGTACAAAGTTTTGAAATTGAAAAATCATAAAAAGCACTGAATGTGATCAATAGCCAGAGGACAACAGTACAGATTCCTAAGTCATCAATGAACAGGCAAACATTACAGCAGAAATACAGGTTCTAAAATATATCTCCAAACGACAACGGCCTGTTAAACACTCCCAAATCAGATGCAGCGTGACCTAATGTGACCCAGTGTGACCCAATGTTGATGCTGTACAGCTTCATCAAAACAGTTCCAAATCATGTTCAGTATAAATTTGTTCCAGAATAAAGGCTCCAAGGCAACCCCCCAATACCTTAGATTCATCCCAATTATACCAATGTTATACTTAAGTTTCCTACACCAGCCATTCTTATGTTCTCCTGGTGAGGTTACTATCGTATTTATCAGTTGTGATCAAACAGCAGCAGTTTGATGCTGTAGATGTATCCGTTCCAGGAAATTAATAAAAACAATTACAATTCTATTCAATTCACAAAGGAGCTGTAGAAAGAGGAGACTGGTATCCCAACAATCAGGACTGTATTCAAACTGGTCCTGATGCTGAAAGGATATACACTAGTGGTATTGCTTGCTATCAAGCCTCCTTTCTCAGTGTCCCTCTGGAAGGGAAACCTTTTAAAAGGGACCTTTTTCAGAACGTTCAGGTAAAGGATCTAAAGAGTTAAGGATTATATTGAGCCTTCATTGAACTTTTAATTGGAATATACTCACTTTTTGCACAGAGATCCAATCCCATCCAAATTCTGGACCACACCTGTCGAGGACTCCCCATGTGTGATGAAAAACAGGACAGGCTTATGTAGTACGAGTGCCTAGAAAATCAATCAAATGGATAGGGTGAGAAACAAACAAATAAAACTCATATTATTTGGCTGACTAGTTTAAAATTGATTGGGTTTGGATTAAGGCAGATCTGACTAGTGTCCACACCGACAGCCAACATTCAGTGACAATTATTTTATTTGATACAGGCCACTCTAGATCAGCCACAAGAAAAACTGCAGAGGAGAAGACCTGTTAATCAACACAACTGTGATAGCTCTTCCCCATTCTACTCTGCATCATTGAAACACGTCAGTAAAATGGTCCCATTTGTAGCTTGTGTCTCAAAATATTACCTATGTTTTCCTTTCCCTCTTCTCTAAGTCAGAATTCCTACAGAATGCAGTTTACAAGACACAAGTGTTGTAGAGCTAAACAACTCACAGGAACCTTTGTACTTGGGGAGTTGCTACAATTGCATCTTATACTTGCTCAGAGTACACAAACAGAGACAAACCTTCTCAATGTCTTGCAGGGGAAAATTTTCTCCTGGGGTTTTTACAACTTTTTGGACTTTTGCACCTAAAATATAAAGACAAAAAGAGCCATGTTCAATCCCTCACAGCATCTCATCAATGTATCCAGTCACTTCACTTTACAGTATATTCTGTGAAGCACTTTGAAACATCTTGAAGACGTGATTAGGTGCTGTATCAAATACAAGGATTATTATTATTACATTTACCAAAGATCTATTTATTACAACAAATACAGCTAGCATGTTAATGCCTTGTAGGTCATGTGAAATTTAGCAATGCTTTTCCAATGTTTTTAAATATATTCAAAGTGTAAAATGTAATTTGCTGAGAGAGACACAATCCACATGTAGCAAGCTCTGCTTAAGCTCTGCTGATTAAAACTGAAAATAGGTCTTCATCCCTCTTTGTGCACAGGAGTCACAGTGAGAAAATATTATGTTGTTTAAAAATGATTGTGGTAAAGGAAATTAGAGATTTTATAAAGCTATCGAGAAAGTGAGTGATTATTTGTACCGATTCGATCACAAATGTCGGCAGCTCTCTCGCCCCAGACACCATTCATTGCGATCAGCACCACCTCTCCTGGCTCCAGTGCGTTCATTAGAGCAGCTTCCATGGCCGCATGCCCAGAGCCACTGATTGCCAGCGTCAAGTTGTTTGTGGTCTGAAATGCGTATTGTATTCCAGCCTTTATCTGATCCATAATCTAAACCAAAACAAGAGAAAAGAAGGGTTTTTACATTCGCTGGAAACATTACAGCAACTGAGCTAAGCCTGTTTTATTTGAAGCTGACATGGGTTGAGTTAGTGATCTTGTTTGACGTTGCTTTTATACAATTACCCACATGCACAGTTGAATAAATTACTTTTTACCACTGTTGAGAAGTAATACAATTCTTCATATTTTCTCATTTGCAATACCAGGGAAATAATGCATTTGAATCAGGGCTTCTTGTTAACGGAGTGAACTCTTTGTAAATGGTCTTAATTTACTGGATAACAATAACTCTCTTAACTAAGTTAAGTTTTAGGCTTGAAGGCACCATGACAACTTTACAGAACATATGCAAATCAAAAGATAACTTAACCATTAATAATGTGTAAACTCCGGTAAACAGTGCTGGAGTAAGAAAGCTGGAAATAAAATCATTTACATCGAAAAAAGATTCTCAACTATACAAAACAAGTGGGAGGAAGCAACAAAGAAATAAGTGGCACTGAAAATAGTTAAGGGGTGTTATCACCTCACTGCAGACTAATAAAACAGATCTGATTTCTGGTGCTCACTCAGAAACTCAGTTCCCAACATTGTCACTTTTATACAGTTTATACAGAGGCAGAAACTTTACATGCTGTAATGTAAGTCTTTTGCATTCCCTTTTTTTTAAAAAAAGAACTGCTCTGTTTGTCACCTACCTGGTTATTTGTTCTGCAAAAATAGCATTACCTAGGAACACAACAATATACAAATTGGAGATGGATTATTGCACTTTCTATTTGGTGCCCTTCTCTACACTAAGTACATTATCTCTCTCGTATGGTCCAATTCCAATTGTAAATCTAATTTCCGCTTGAAACTGTCAACACTATCTGTCTCTGCTGATCTTCCTTGCAGTCTGTTTCAAACACTCACAACCTTTTGGGACATCCTCCCATCGTGAAAAGAGCTCTAGAAATATAATTTTGTTATTTTGTACATTTTGTAAGTACAGGGTGACCAAAAAGTTGTGATAATTTCCTTAACAAGGTGAAACCTTGGGCGAGTTTCCTTACTCCACACACAAACACACACACACATATACACATACACACATGCACACACACACATTCACACGGATTAATAAAGCGCTGCACAGAATATACTGTAAAGTGAATTGACTGTGGGCAATTTGTGGGCAAAACGCAGCAGCCAATTGTGCACAGCAGTTTCCCACAAACTGTCGTGGATTAAAAATGACCAATTTTTATTATTGTGGGTTTTTTGGAGGGATTATTATTAGGCGTGTGGAATAAGGAAACTTGCCCAAGGTTTTGCCTTGATCTGCCTGGATTCGAACACAGGTCTCACACTTGTAAGGTGAGTGCTCTAACCACTGAGCTACAGGAGTTCCACTATGTCCTTTAGAATCCGAAAAACATCAATGCATACCTCTTTTGAAAGAAAAAATGACAGAAAAGTAGAAATGAATATTCAAAGGTACATGTTCCTTACCTGAAACATCTCCGGGTGCATATGTCCAATTATTTGTTTGCCGCCTGCCTCCTGGACCCGAGAGGAAATGTTAGAGGGACCCGGCCCCAGCAGCAGTTTTTTGGGGACAGAGAGCGGCTGCTGGAGGGACTTTGGTGGGGGCACCGTGAGCCCTGTTTGTACTGACATACTACGGCTGAAGAACCTGCACCAGGAGGCCAAGTGCACCAGGGAAGCAGAACTGCGATCGACCAGCACCAAAGGACCACAGCTGGGACGCACGGCCAGGGTCAGCCGTGCCAAGAGGCCAGTGCGCAACGCAGTGCTCGTCATCCTTTAAATTCTATAAAGCAGCCCAGTCACTGATAACACGTTCAATCAGCTCCGCGGTTCTTCTTGTTTGGAGAAAGGTCTACGACCCACCATGCGTTGATCAACACGCTTTGAACCTTCCGACACCACAATACCAGCTTTCAGAACTTCACAGTCTTCAGTTTTACCAGTGACTCTGCTCACTGAGAAGGATGGCCAAGCCGCTTATAAATGTGTTGGGTTAGAGGTGCAGCAGATGTGATCTTATCTCATTAATGGTTAATCTAATTTTCTTCTTGAAATCAGTTATTTATTATTAACCAGTGAATTAAAGAGGCTTAGTAGAGGGCACATTCAGAATGATATATTGACTGTGTGCATTGTTGTTGGAAAGTTAAGAATTGGTTAATCTGTCAGAGCCATTTGTGATTTTTTATCGAATAACTTAAGTGATAAATTGCATGTTGTCCTGTTGGTTGAGCTGCTGAATGTTTGTTTGCTTGTCATGTCGGTCATTAACTGGGAGAAAGAGGGTGGTGAGTGGGAGGCTGCCAGAGAGTAGCCACTGAGCACACAAAAATAAAATAAATGGATTAGAGCCAAGGATTCAATGATAATATCGTCAGTCCCATGGCACAATGGGGCAAACAAGGTTAAATGTTGAACTCGTACTTTATCACTGAAGTATGTGTACGTTTCAACTTGAAAAATTCAGCTGGGCATTTACACACATTCATCCCTGCTGAAGGGGCTTGATTCTCTTTGAATTATATCTGGCAAAGCTTTTGTTGTGTTATCTAAACACATGCAACGATAATGCAATTTATGTAGAAAAACTTAATTTGTGATCCTTGATTGTAACATTATCACTCTGTTTTCAATATTTTGTACTGGAACCGGAGTCTGCAAACTCTTGTTCGCTTTAGTTCACTGAGTATTAAAATCTTTACGCTGTACATACCTACCTTTTGCAGAAGGTTTCCCACAAATTGCAACTCAAATTGCTGTAAATGTTTGTACACTTGTAATGTGGGAAAAGCAAAGATTCTGGCAATGGCCAAGGGTTAAAATTGTCATATACACCTCTTGAACCATATATTTGCCAGGCATAGCATTTGCTGATTGTTATAAACAAACATTTCCTTTATGTTTATAAGGACGTCTTCTGTTAGCAGGACACTGCGAAAACATCACTATTTTTAATGATCAGCATTAATTAACTTCAATGGCTGGGACTTCACTCAGGCTTAAGGTACATTTAAGAAGATACTGAATGATCATATGTGGCAAATATTTTCAACCATATGTGAAGAATGACTGACCTGGTGGACAAGGAAAACTCAGTAAATATTACATATAGATTTGGGCAAAATTGTTGATACAATGCAATGAACTGTTGGTTTATACAGTACATAGTTTCACCCTTTGAAGGTCAGTAAAATAAGTGCCATGTCTAAACATTATCATCTTTTCTGATACGTTTCGCCAACAAAATGTACAGTCAATTCACTTTACAGTATATTCTGTAAAGTTCTTTGAGACGTCTCGAAGACATGACAAGGCCCTGCATCAAATACAAGGATTATTATTATTATCTTCAGAGGGGTGGACACACCCAGCCTCTTCAAGAATAAAAATGTCCAGGTTTCTGAAGCAGAATTAGGCCTCATGTGGAGTACTGTGTTCAGTTCTGGGCACCACACTTTAGGAAGGATGTCAAGGCATTAGAGAGGTTGTAATGGAGATTTGCCAGGATGGTACCAAGAATGAGGGACTTCAGTTATCAGGAGAGGCTAGCAATACAAGGATTATTCTCCTTGGAGCACAGGAGGTTAAGAGGAAACTTATTAGAAGTTTTCAAAATTATCAGGGGATTCGATAGGGTGAACAAAGAGAAACTATTTCCACTGGTGATGGTTGGTAACCCGAGGACATCAATTTAAAATATTTGTTAAAAGAAACACAGGGAAGGCGAGGAGAATTGTTTTCATGTAGCGAGTTGTTCAGATCTGGAATGCATTGCCTCAAAGGATGGTGGAATCTGATAACACGTTTTAAGACAGAAGTAGATAGTTATTTGGGGAGGACAGGTTTACAGGCTTTGGGAAGATAGCAGGAGAGTGGGGTTGATCTGGACAGCTCTTCAAAGAGCCAGCAGAAACACAATGGGCCAAATGGCCTCCTTCTTCGCTGTACACCCTCTGGCTCATTGTCAGACTCCACATCAGAGTGCCACTCTACATGAAGTGCACTATATAAACGCAAGTTGTTATATTTTTGTGTTCTACAGCTTCTATTCTTGTTCTGTCTGGAGATTGTGATTGTCAATATACTGTATTCAAATTAACATTTCCTGATTAACTTCATCCTCTGTATGTATCTGAAAATGATATGTGACATGATTGGAAAACATTAGTGTCAAGAAGAAGTGTGCTTTCGGAACTCACACTGTAGTGGTAAACACTGTAGCTCAAGGCTGTGGACTGAATTGCAACATATGACATCGCTCCAACAGTTGTTTGATAGCTAATCTCCAGAAGTTACCACATATCACAACAATGGCAAAAACAGTCCGTTATTTAACTCCTTCCAGGACTAGCATCATTATATTTTCCACCCTCCCAATTCAGTAGACTGATTCATTAACGTTTCATAAAGTTTGACTTTGCTGTTGTCTGCTCACATCTGGTTCACAAGGTTTAAAATACTCTTCACCAACCAACACTTGGCAAGTTAAATTGCATCTGAACTACAGTATGTTTGTGCAGACAACTGCTAATGATTGTTTTCATCGTCTAGAGGAGTTGAGGCTTCAAATAAAAACTTGGTTCCACTTGTAACTTAATAAATTTTGGTTCTGCTGGACCTGTGACAAGTCCATTGAGAGAATATTGTAACCTTATATTGTAGCTCAAAGGAAAACTGCTTGCCTTAGTACAGTACCTAGTGTTCCAGTGTGCAATGTGTCTACGATAATGACAGTTAATGATCCTGTGGCTGGACTCCTTGATAGAACATAAGAACATATGAAATAGGAGCAGGAGTAGACCATTCGGCCCATCGAGCCTGCCCTGCCATTCAATCATGGCTGATATTCTATTCTAACTCCAGCTACCTGCCTTATCCCCATTCTCTTTATAAATGAGAAATCTATCTAACTCAGTCTTGGATATGTTCAAGGACTGAGCATCAACAGCCCTTTGGGGTAAAGAATTCCATACATTATAAGAACATAACCATGGTCAACATTCCTGTTAAGAACTGTGAATCTGATACTGGTTCTAAGAGACTTCGCTAAGGGTCGTTCTCAACTCTTTCTACATTCTTGGTAGAAACTGTGTCCCTAGTCCTGGCAATCATCAATCCCAATGGGCAATGTGTCCTTGATATTGGTTGCCAGTGTCCAGATAGCAGTCATGAAATAACAACAAAATTACATTTGTACAACGCCTTTCACGTCGGGAGAACATCAAACTCCTGTGAGCTTCTGATGCTGGTAATTGTTGCACCCAGTGTGTCCCTATCTGGTTACCATGTTTCCAAGAGATACTGTGTCCCTGATATTCAACGGCAACAGTCCCAGTGGCTTTGATCTTGATACTCTGATAAGGCATTATATGGAATACTGTATAAGTATTATTATATATATATTATAAACCAGCGCCAACACCTCCAACAAAACCAAGATCAGCCGTGTTGGAACATGATGCTGAAGACCAAACCTGGTCTGGATACCAGACCAGATGTTGTATATTTTGCGTGTTTGTGGAGCGGGCGTCTCTGTGTGTGGGGCTATGTGTGTCTGCGTGGGGGGGGGGGGGGGGGAACCTGTGTGTGTGGGGGGGCTCTATGTGTGAGTAGAGCACATAGAGCTCTACTCACACATAGTGTGTGTCTGTGTGTATGGGGGAGCTCTGTGTGTGTGGGGGGGGGGGGGGCGGCTGCGTGTCTGTGTGTGTGGGGGGGGGGGGGGGCGGCTGCGTGTCTGTGTGTGTGGGGGGGGTGCTCTACATGTGTAAGGGGGGCTCTGTGTGTGGGGTCGGGGGGCTCTGTCTGTGTGTGGTGGGGGGGGCTCTGTCTGTGTGTGGTGGGGGGGGCTCTGTGTGTGTCTGTGTGGGAGTCTCTGTGTGTGGGGCGGGGGACTCTGTGTATGTGTGGGGGGAGCACTGTGTGGGGGCTCTGTGTTTAGGGCTGGGGGCTCTGTGTATGTGTGGGGGGGGGTGGGGGGGGGGGGCTGTGTATGTCTGTGCGGGGGGCTCTATGTGTGGGGCGGGAGGCTCTGTATGTGTGTGGGGAGGGCTGTGTGTGTCTGTGTGGGGGCTGTGTGTGTATGGGTGGGGGGACTCTGTATGTGGGGAGACTCTGTGAGTGTGTTGGGGGGAGCTGTGTGGGGGGGGGCTTTGTGTGTGTGGGGGGGTGCTGTGTGTATGGGGGGCAGCTGTGTGGGGGGTTTATGGGGGCTGTGTGTGTGGGGGCTGTGTGTGTGGGGGGGTGGGGGGTGGTCTGTATGTGGGGAGACTCTATGAGTGTGTGGGGGGAGCTGTGTGTGGGGGGGCTTTGAGTGGGGGGGTGGAGGTTGTGTGTGTGTGTGTGGGTGGGGGCTGGGTGGCTGTGTGGTGGGGCTTTGTGTGTGGGGGGGCTGTATGTGGGGAGGGGGCTGTGTATGTGGGGGGAGGGGCTGTGGGGGGGCTATGGGGGAAAGGGCTGTGGGGGGAGGGTGTGTGGTGGGAGGGGTTGTGGGGGGGGAGGGGCCATGGGAGAGGGGCCGTGGGGGGAGGGGCTGTGGAGGGGCTATAGGAGGCTGTGGGGGGGCGGGGCTGTGGAGGGGCTGTGGGGGAGGGGCTATTGGGGGAGGGGCTGTGGGGGGAGGGGCTATTGAGGGAGGGGCTTTGGAGGGGCTATTGGGGGAGGGGCTTTGGAGGGCCTGTGGGGGGAGGGGCTATTGGGGGGAGGGGCTATTGGGGGAGGGGCTGTGGGGGGTGGGGCTGTGGGGGGTGGGGCTGTGGGGCTGTGGAGGTGGGGCTATAGGCGGAGGGGCTGTGGGGGGTGGGGCTGTGGGGGGTGGGGCTGTGGGGGGTGGGGCTGTGGGGGGTGGGGCTGTGGGGGGTGGGGCTGTGGGGGGTGGGGCTGTGGGGGGTGGGGCTGTGGGGGTTGGGGCTATAGGGGGTGGGGCTATAGGGGGTGGGGCTGTGTGGGCGGGGCTCTGGAGGTGGGGCTGTGGGGGGTGGGGCTATAGGGGGTAGGGCTGTGTGGGCGGGGCTGTGGAGGTGGGGCTATAGGCGGAGGGGCTGTGGGGGGTGGGGCTATAGGGGGAGGGGCTGTGGGGAATCAAAGACAGATTGTCGCCTGGAACGCGCGTCGACGTCAGTGGTGACGTCATGCCGTACAGCACGTCTGTCGGCCGAGTCTGGGATTGAGGGGAACCGGGAGATTACAGCAGCCGGTGGGGGAGGTGTGTGTGTGGGGGGCTCTGTGTGTGTGTGGGGGGGGCTCTGTGTGTGTGTGGGGGGGGCTCTGTGTGTGTGTGGGGGGGGGCTCTGTGTGTGTGTGGGGGGGGCTCTGTGTGTGTGTGGGGGG